>SKCR01019003.1:0-51903 GCA_019454045.1 Zanthoxylum bungeanum
CTAGTATGTGAATTTGTAATTTCGTTCAGATACTTTGCCTTACGCGTCTTTCAAAATTATTTCGTCTATTTTATTCAAATTAGTTGGACTAATACATTGTTATTTTTCTTGTAACAGTTTGACTGTACCCATTTCATTCATCGTCAACTAAATAGTTAGACTATTATGGTTGAGATGGCTAGCAAGGGAAATGTGCGTGACATCATCATGAGTGATAATGTCTTTAAAGGCACAAACTTCGCTGACTGGGAAATGAACCTCAAGATAGTACTTGGGGCTGAGAGGCTACTGTACACTATACAGACACCTCTCCCGCCTAGACCCACTGATCCGCTTGAGCTGGAGTTATGGAAAACTCACAGCGAGGATTGTGACACAGCTCAGGCTGTTATGTTAGCTTCAATGACTCAACACTTTCGTCGCCAGAATAGGGACTTGGATCCTTATAACATGATGGCTAGACTGCAAGATCTCCACCGCACCAACAAGCGGATGGAGAGGTATGAGTTAGTGAAGAAACTCTTCCGCACCCGAATGACTGAAGGCACATCAGTTGAGGTCCACGGGGCTCAAATGATTGCCGATATTGATGAGTTGGCCAATGGGGAATAGTCTTGGAGGCAGCTGACTGTAGATTTGATCTTACAATCACTTCCCGATACTTGGAAACAAATCATAATCAACTATAAGTTGATGGATACCGATGACACTCTTGGAGAGCTGTTATCCATGTTGAAGGAGTCTGAAAAAGAACTCCTAAAAGGGGCAAGCGCGAGGCGCACTATGCATCGACCTCTCAGGGGCCAAGGGCTGGGCCAAGGCAACTGGAGGGGTGAAGAAGAGGAAATATAAAAACAAGGGTAAAGGCAAGTTGACAAAGGCTTCTGGGAAGCCAAGGGACAAATCTCAAGATGTCTGCCTCAAATGCGGTAAAAAGGGCACTGGAAACGTGACTGCCGAGTGGGCAAAGGACAGAGGGAGGATATCAAGGCAGGCAAGGCACCAGCCTCTGGTATGTTTGTTATTGAAATAAATATGACTACTTCAAGTCTTAAAAATTGGATTTTTGATTCTGGTTGTGCTGCTCATATTTGTACTGATTTGCAGGATCTGCAGAATAGCAGGATGCTGGCTTCAGGGGAGGTTGACCTACGAGTCGGAAACGGAACATCAGTTACTGTTTTGGCTGTAGGGACTTTTGTTTTAGAACTGCCCTCGGGGCATGTACTTAAACTTTTGAACTGTTATTATATACCTAGTTTAACTAGGAATATTATATCTGTATCTTTGTTAACCCAGCATGGGTACACTTTTGTATTTAGAAACACTGGGTGTTATTTATATAAAAATGATGCAGAAATATGCACTGCCGTTGCAAATAATGGTCTTTATATTTTGAATAAAATGAATCTCCTAAACGTAAAATGACAAACAAAAGGCTCAAAATGAGTAATCTAAAAGATGAAGCTTACATGTGGCATTGTCGTCTAGGACACATCAACAAGACTCGCATATCCACACTTTCGAAGAATGGGTACTTGGACGGATTTGATCCTAATTCATATGATGTCTGCGAATCTTGTCTTTTAGGCAAAATGCCTAAATCACCTTTTAGCGGTAAAGGTGAACGTGCCACAGAACTGTTAGCCCTCGTTCATAGTGACGTTTGTGGGCCCATGTCTATCCAGGCTAGAGGTGGATATCTTTACTTCGTAACCTTTACAGATGATGCATCTCGTTATGGTTATGTGTATCTAATGAGACACAAGTCGGAAACTTTTGAAAATTCAAAGAGTTTCGACACGAAGTAGAAAAAACAAACAGGCAAGAGTATTAAGACATTGCGGTCAGACCGTGGTGGGGAATACTTAGTTATGAGTTTCAAGATTACTTGAAAGAATTGGTATTCTTTCACAGTGGACTCCTCCTGGAACACCGCAATTGAACGGTGTGTCTGAACGGAGAAACCGTACCTTGTTAGACATGGTAAGGTCGATGATGAGTCGCACTGAGCTACCAATATCCTTCTGGGGATACGCTTTATACAGTGCAGTACTTATTTTGAATAAGGTTCCGTCAAAGTCTGTTGAACAGACTCCATACGAGTTATGGACAGGAAGAAACCGGGTTTCTCTTCCTGAAGATTTGGGGATGCTGGGCATATGTTAAACGTTTGGAAGGAACCAAACTAGAACCCAAATCAGATAAATGCCTTTTCGTGGGATATCCTAGGGAAACCAAAGAATATTACTTCTATCACCCACAAGAGAACAAAGTATTTGTTGCTCTGCATGCATTTTCCTTGAGAAGGAATTCTAGATGCAGTGGTAAGTGGGAGGAAAGTAGAACTCGATGAAATCGTAGTGATACTGTTCCTGGCAATGAATCAATGACGGAACATGAACAGACCATCCGGGATGAGTCTGTACCACAATCTTCATATACACAAGGACCGCGTAGGTCGGAGAGAGTCAGGACAATACCTGAGAGGTATGGGTACCTGATCTCGCCTCATGTAGATATTAATCTTATTGAGGATAATGAACCGACTACGTATGAGGAAGCAATACAGGATATTGATTCCGCTTTATGGCAAGATGTCATGAAGTCCGAGATGGATTCCATGTATGCCAACCAAGTTTGGACACTGGTTGATGCGCCAGAAGGCGTAAAGCCTATTGGATGCAGATGGATCTTCAAGAAGAAGACCGACATGGATGGCAATGTGCAAACATACAAAGCTAGGCTTGTAGCAAAGGGGTATCGTCAACAATATGGTGTTGATTATGACGAAACTTTCTCACCCGTTGCCATGATTAAATCCATTCGGATAATGCTTGCAATAGCTGCATATTTCGATTACGAGATATGGCAGATGGACGTTAAAACCGCTTTCCTTAACGGAAACCCTTTTGGAGGATGTTTATATGCAACAGCCTGACGGTTTTATCGTACCTAGACTTGCAAACAAGGTTGTAAGTTAAATCGATCCATTTATGGATTGAAGCAAGCATCACGGTCATGGAATCAGCGTTTTGATGAGATCATAAAAGAATATGATTTCGTGCAAAATGAAGATGACCATTATTTATACAAGAAGGTTAGTGGGAGAGCACTTACTTTTATTGTCCTTTATGTCGACGACGTATTGCTTATAGGCAATGACATTCCCATGCTAACGTCGGTGAAAGCTTGGCTTTCATTAAAATTCTCCATGAAAGATCTGGGAGAAGCAGCCTTTATTCTTGGAATAAAGATCTACCGGGATAGATCTAGAAAGCTGCTTGGACTCTCCCAGAGTACATACATTGATAAAGTGTTGAAGCGATTCAACATGGAACAATCCAAGAGGGGATTGGTTCCAATGGTACGTGGTACCTCTCTGTCTAAGGACATGTGTCCTAAGACTCAGGAAGAGAGAGACAACATGAGTCGGATACCGTTCGCCTCGGCAGTCGGATCGATCATGTATGCCATGATATGTACACGACCTGATGTCTCATGTGCTTTGAGCATGTGCAGTCACTATCAGGCCGATCCAGGTGAAGGTCACTGGATAGCAGTTAAGAATCCTTAAGTATCTTAAACGAACTAAGGATGCTTTCTTAATTTATGGAGGTGGAGAACTTGCGGTATCTGGGTATACCGATGCAAGTTTCCAAACCGACAAGGATGACTACAAGTCGCAATCCGGGTACATTTTTTGTTTGAATAACGGAGCAGTGAGCTGGAAATCTTCCAAGCAAGATACTGTTGCCGATTCAACAACAGAAGCGGAGTACATCGCTGCATCTGAAGCAGCAAAGGAGGCAGTTTGGATCCGAAAGTTCCTAATCGGATTAGGAGTAGTTCCATTAGCAGCTGAGCCCGTTCCATTGTATTGTGACAATAACGGGGCTATAGCGCAGGCTAAGGAACCAAGGTCTCATCAACGGTCCAAGCATGTTCTTCGACGTTACCATCTGATTCGGGAGATTATACATCGTGGCGATGTAAAGGTCGAGAAGGTCACATCAGATGACAACATTGTAGATCCGCTGACGAAGGCTGTTCTTCAGCAAGTTTTTGAACGACACATACATAGTTCGGGTATTAGATGCTTGAGTGACTGGCTATAGGCCAAGTGGGAGATTGTTAGACATTATGTCCCATAGCGTCACTATTTGTAAATGATATTGTATTATTGTACAAAATTAACTATTGATAATGAAATTGCCTTTTGCCGTTTTGTAATATTATTTACTTTGATATATAAATGGCGAAAGTCCATATGATTAATACCGGATTGAGATGATATGAGACAGTATCAATCCATAAAGGTTTAATCATTAAATATCCCTAGTCGGAGTATTATCGAGATCGGACATCGATAATGCGGAATAGACTAGTATTGCGCTTGTGCACGTTGTGAGGGCACAACGGCATAGTTCTCATATATTTAAGTATTGGATACTTATGCAAGTGCGATAGGAGGTTGTGTTTTACCGATGGTACGGAAAATAGCTTCGCTCTGGATAGACCCCGCGGAATCCCATTGGTAGTATGTCTGCGTGTCTATGGGAGGCCGCATCAGGGTAGGTGTATATGGTCTTAACCTGAGACTTACATCGCTAGTACTTGCGACAATCGGTAAACTTTGGTTTTGGTGGTTGGGGACCTTAACCGGTTCTGTGTACACCTCTTCTGGGTTTATCGAGAATCGTAGTGTACTGGATGTGATGTCGAGATGGAAGTATCACTTCAGACATATGGAGATGATGATCACGCAGGACACATAACTAGTACTCTATAAAAGGTTGCAACCGTCGGGACAATATGACCAGGTCCGGATTGTCCGATTTAAAGAGACTAGTTGCTTGATGTCCGATATATGTTTCGTACGGGGCAGACACATCTCCAGCCCCAGGCCTAACATGTGATCGTCCGATACTGGATCGATGTACGCAATACTACGGTATACTACGCTTGATATAGATCTTATATTCCTATAAGAATATTTCTGGAGAATTGGGTAGGCATGGCGCTTTGCTAGAAGCCAACCTTGTCTTGTGAATCGGTGTAAACGTAATACGAGGTACGTACGTGTTCGGATTATCCGACGACCGTATTTACTGCCAAATATCCGGAGATCTCTTGGTCGCTTCCTGAAGATTCACCAATGACGTATGATTCAAACTCGATTAATCTTGGATTAATTACGGAGAGACTTTATCTTGGGTAAAGTACTAAATAAAGAGAGAGAACGATTAGTTTAGAATTAATCGTAAAATTATTATATTCGATAAAATAATCGAAATTAGATTTCGACGCGAAATTAAAATTAGATTTTAATTCGGGCAAACGAGTTAATTCAGAATTAATTCGTTAGCGACGTAAATAACAATTTCGCTAGGCGCAATTATTTATTTAAATTCGGTTTAATTAACGTCGCGACGTAAGTTCGGTATTTCGGAAATATCAGACCCGAACGCGTGAGTGCACGTGGGCCCACTTTCATTTGAAACGTGTGGGGCCCACATGACACATGTCATTATTTGCATTATTTAATTGTTGATGTATTGCATGGAGATAGTGTACAATGCACTCAAGGGTTTTGCATGGAAATTGAGTGTTTGACACTCTAAGCCATTGCATGGTTTGTGTCATAAGTTTATTATTATTTAATAAATATTATGGCATAAATATAAATTGATTTTTGTAACAAAAAATCATATCTCCTCTCCCTCTCAAATTACCGAAACAGTGAGCAAGTTTTGGGTCTCCATTTTCTTCATTTGTTTTGTGGCAAGACTAGAAGAAAGTGTACAAGTTTGGAACTTTAATACACAACTTTGGCTAGCACCATCAAGGGATCATACAAAGGTGTTATGGGAAACTCATCTTAGAGCTTGGAAGGATCAAACATTGCTTGGAGCTTCTCTTTTCATCTTGGCCGAAACCCTCACTGCACTAAGGAGGAAGTTTTTGTTTCATCAACGCATCCGCATTCCGATCTTTGTGAGTATGATTCCGCCATACTTCAATATTGTTCATTCTATTATATATATATTTTGCTTGTGCTTTTGATCTTGGGACATGGATTAGATTTTCCAACAGATGGCTCATCTATCAATGTGTGCCCTTTGAAGATTTTTTCCAATATGACTATCAAGGCATATGATGACAACAAGCGGGGAGTTGACGGCACTTTTGTTGCAGTAGTCAAAGTGGGCCCAATAGATGATAAGGTCGAGTTCACGGTGCTTGATATCCCGGCCACTTTTGCTTTGCTATTGGGAAGGCCATGGTTTCACAAGCTTGGGGGTGTGCCCTCCACTTTACACCAGGTCATCAAGTTTCCGTGCGAGGGAGAGATTGTCACTATTAGAGCTGAAGTAGACAATGTTGTGGCCGCCTTGAAGATACAACCTTTCACGAGGTTCCAAGTGTCCTAAGGTGGCTAGGATTATGGAAAAGATGAAGTTTGAGCCAGGTACAGGTTCGGGTTTTGGAGGAGCATTGCCCGACTTCAAGAGGCAGACCACCGGAGAGGTTTGGGATACAAGTCGTATGAGGGTAAGCCGAAGAAGTTGCAGAGGAGGAAGACAAGTAGGAAGAGGAGATGATATAGCTGGAGAGCTTGACTCTCAAGGAGAGCAATGAGACTTTAGAAAACCCGGCTGTGGAGGATGAAGCATATGTGGAAGACGAAGACATTTATCTCCCTAATTTATTTTAGTATACCCCTACATTTGCTAATAATAAAGACCATTTCGCTTACTTGCCTAAGTCTCTTTCTTTCAATTTACACGACTTGAGTATATTTGACATCAACTCAACCAAATCAAACATATTTAACCATGGCACACCTGAAAGCCCCAAGGAGATTCTAATTACAAGTGAGGTTACCTCCGAAGAGCGGGAGAAATTAGAGGAGATGTTAGTCAAATATACTAAAGTCTTCACTTGGTCCTATGAGGACATGCCCGGAGTAGATAGAAGTATCACCCATCACACGATACCGACTTATCCGAACATGAGGCCAGTAAAGTAAAAGTTCTGAAGTATGAGACCTGAGTGGGCTGAGAAAGTTAGAGAAGAAGTCAAGCAGCAGATAGATGTGGGATTTCTAGAAGTAGTGAAGTACCCCGAGTGGTTAGCAAATATTGTGCCGGTAGCGAAGAAAGATGGAAGGTCAGAATGTGTGTGGATTACAGAGACCTTAACAAAGCTTGCCCAAATGATGATTTTCCTTTACCCCATATAGATGTGTTAGTTGATAGTGCGTCCTTATCTGCCATGTACTCGTTCGCATATGGGTTCTCAAGATATAATCAGGTTTTTATGGCTGAAAAAGACAAGCATAAGACCACCTTTATCATGGAGTACGGTACGTATTGCTACAAGTTGATGTCATTTGGGCTCAAGAATGCAGGTGCTACTTATCAACGAATGGCCACTATGTTGTTCCATGACTTGATGCATAAGGAGATTGAAGTATATGTGGACGACATGATAGTGAAGTCGGAGACGAGAAGCGGACACATAGAAGTATTAGAGAAGTTCCTTCAACGAGTCGACAAATATAACCTACGACTAAATCCCAAGAAGTGTGTGTTCGGGGTAACGTCGGGAAAGTTACTAAGACACACGATAGGAATGAAAGGGATAGAAGTAGACCCTGAGAAGATCAAAGCGATTACCAAAATACCTGCGCCTAAGATAGAGAAAGAAGTTAGAGCATTCCATGGAAAAATTCAGTACATCAGTCGGTTCATCGCCAAGTTGACGTTAGTATGCGAGCCTATCTTCAAATTACTGAGGAAGGACCAACCGGTGAAACAGAATGAGCAATGCCAAGAAGCCTTCGACAAGATCAAAGAATACTTGGTGAAACCTCCTGTCTTGAAACCTCCAAGACTGGGCAAGCCCTTAATATTATATTTGGCCATAGAACCCGAAGCGCTGGGGGTGATGATGGTACAAGCAGATGATACGGGGGTAGAGCATGTAGTCTACTACTTCAGTAAGAAGATGCTTCCATACAAAGCCTCTATCAAGAAGTATATAAGATCTGTTTGGCAGTGGTGTGGTCATCCAGAAAACTGCGTCATTACTTCCAATCTTACAAGATCCAAATGGTAGCAAAATAGAATACCTTGAAGTATCTGCATTCGGTGCCTTCACTAGTAGGGAAGTTAGGCAGACGGTTGGTGTTGCTGACAGAGTTTGATATTGAGTATCTCATTTCTAAAGTAATCAAAGGTCGTGCCATAGCGGAGTTCCTGGCATTACAACCTATAGAAGGAGACCAATACAAGTTTGAATTCCCAGATGAGGAAATCCAAGCAATAGCGGTCCAAGGATGGAAGATGTACTTCGACGGAGTGGTGAACTACAAAGGAGCCGGAATAGGAATCGTGATAGTAACCCCCAAATGAGAAACCCTGCCTATGGATAAGAGGTTGACGTTCGGAGTAACCAACAACATGGCCAAATATGAGGCATGAGCCTTTGGACTGATGGCATTGATAACCTTGAAGGCTAAGAACGTGGAGGTCTACGGAGACTCTATGTTGGTAGTCCGACAGATGCAAGAAAAATGGGAATTGAAAGAAGAACGGTTGAAACCCTACCTATTCTACCTCAGGAATTTGGCACAGGCCCTCTCATGTTGTAAATTCCAGCATTTGTCGCGGGAAGATAATCAAATGGCAGACGTGTTTGCTACCCTAGCCGTAACTTGGGAAAATCCAGAAAAGTTGGTGATGAGACCTCTAGTGTTGACAACGGCAAGTAGACCTATTTCCGAGATAGAAAGGGTCTTGGAAGTAGAGGTCGACAATGGGAAACCCTGGTACTATGATATTCATCGATACTTAGAATGGGGGGAATTTCCAGAAGAAACTATCAGAAAGGACAGGATAGCCATTCAGAAGTTGGCTTCGCAATATGTGAGTTTGAAGGGAGAACTATACAAGAGACAAGCGAATGGCATCCAGATGAAGTGTTTAAGAAAAGAAGAGGCTCATAAAGCAATGGAAGAAGTACACGCCGGAGTATGTGGACCGCAAATGAACGGATTGAACTTGTCCCGCAAGATAGTGAGACAAGGCTTTTATTGGTCGACCATGGAAGATGATTACACAAAGCTGGTTAAACATTGTCATGATTGTCAAGCGCATGGTAACTTGAACCATTTGCAGCACACGGAGTTACACGGGCTATCGGAGCCGTGGCCTTCCTCATCCTATGGATCAACATGATCGTAAAAATTCAATCGCACGCATCGAATGGACATCATTTCATAGTAGTGGCAGTTGACTACTTTTCAAAATGGGTGGAAGTTAAGTCATTCTGTAACGTCACAATAAATTCGATGGAAAAGTTTATAGCCCGGAACCTCATATGTCGATATAGAATGCCTCATCACGTAGTAATAGATAATAGAGTCCAGTTTCAAGGGGAAATGAAGGCAATGCTATAGAGGTACGAGATAGGCCATCATAAGTCATCACCTTACAGACCGCAGGCAAATGGGGCAGTCAAGGCAGCCAATAAGATGATAAAAAAATATTAGCCAAAATGATGGAGAACTTTAAAGATTGGGCTGACAAACTACCGTACGCCCTGTGGGGGTACAGAACTTCTGCGAGAACAGCAACGGGAGCCACGCCTTACTATTTGGTCTACGGAATGGAAGCAGTATTGCTAGTGGAAGTTGAGATACAATCCATGCGGGTATTAGCAGAAGCAGAGTTACCTGAATAAGAATGGGCTTCACAGAGATTTGAACAATTAGCACTGCTAGATGAGAAGAGAATGAAGTCCTTACATCACATGCAGATATACCAGAAGAGGTTGGCTCGAGCATTCAACAAGAAGGTGCATCCTACCAAGATCAGAAAAGGGTGATCTAGTGCTTAAGTAGTTAAAGTCGTCGACGACAGACCCGAGAGGAAAATTCAGACCCAACTGGGAAGGACCCTACATAGTCAAGAAAGTAATGGGAAATGGGGCGGTGAGACTGTCAGATTTAGAAAGGAACGAGTTCACCGAGCCAATCAACATAGACAGATTGAAGTAATATTTTACCTGTGGAAGAGAAGACCGAGTGATCACCGGGAGAACTGGCGGAAGTGTTAGACAGTTATGACCAATAGCGTCACTGTTTGTAAAATACATTGTGTTTTTGTACAAAATTAACTATGTTTTAATGAAATTATCTTTTACCGTTTTGTATTTATTTACTTTGACATATAAATGGTAAAAGTCCTTATGATTATTTCCGGATTGAGATGATATGAGACAGTATCAATCCATAAAGGTTTAATCATTAAATATCCCTAATCGTAGTATTATCGAGATTAGACATCGATAATGCGGAATAGACTAGTATTGCACTTGTGCGCGTTGTGAGAGCATAATAGCATAGTTCCCATATGTTTAAGTATTGGATACTTATGCAAGTGCGATAGGAGGTTGTGTTTTACCGATGGTACAGAAAACAGCTTCCCTCTGGATAGAACCCGCCGAATCCCATTGGTAGTATGTATATGTGTCTTTGGGAGTCTGCTTCAGGGTAGGTGTATTTGGTCTTAACCTGAGACTTGCATCGCTAGTACTTGCGACAATCGGTAAACTTTGGTTTTGGTCGTCCAGGACTTTAACAGGTTCTGTGTACGCCTCTGCTGAGTTTATTGGGAATCGTAGTGTATTAGATGTGATGTCAAGTCGGGAGTATCACTTCAGACATATGGAGATGATGATCACGCAGGGATTCAGAACTGGTTCTCTATAGTGTTGCCACCATCGGGATAATATTACAAGGTCATGATTATCTGATTCAAAGAGACTAGTTGCTTGATATCCGATATGTGCTTCGTACGAGGCAGACACTATTCCAGCCCCAGGCCTTGCACGTGACATCCGATACTGGATCGTAATACACAATACTACGGTATACTATGCCTGAAAAAGATCGTCTATTCCATTAAGAATATTTCTGGAGAATTGGGTAGGCATGGCGCTTTGCTAGAAGCCAACCTTGTCTCGTAAATCGGTAAAAATATAGTACGAGGTACGTACGTGTTCGGATAGTCCGACGACCGTATTTACTGCCAACATATCCAGGGATCTTTTGGGTCGCTTCCTGAAGATTCACTGATGACGTTTGATTCGAACTTAATTAATCTGGGATTAATTACGGAAAAACTTTATCTTGGATAAAGTACTATTTGAAGAGAGAGAAAGATTAATTTGGAATTAATCAATAAAATAATATATTCGATATATTAAACGAAATTGGATTTCGACATGGAATTAAAATTAGATTTTAACTCGGGCAAATGAGTTAATTTAGAATTAATTCGTTAGCGACTTGAATAGTAATTTTACTAGGCATAATTACTTAATTACATCGCGACAGAAGTTTGTTAATTTGGAATTAGCGAAATCGAGGCCGGAAGTGTTTGCGGGCCCACTCGCATTTCGAATCAAGTGGGGCCCATAAGTCACATCGCATGTCACATCACTTGTCACTTTAGTGATAGACATCTTGTCACCTTTTTGGTGAGTGACATGCAGTCACTATTCATGATGGAGGTGGTTGTGAGCATTTAATGAAAATTTGGAGCCAAAATTTTGGATTTGACTTAGGAAGCATATACCAAATTTTTGTAATTGATTTTTCATTATCTTTGTTTTTAGAAAACAAAAGAAAAACACAAAATATTCTCTCTCCCTCTAAGGCTTGGCCGAGAGTTCTCCAAGGTGAAGGAAGGTTCATTTTTTCTTCATTTTGCTAGCGCATTCAAAAGACCAAACAAATGTGAAAGGGAAGCTTATCTTAGAGCATGGATTTCCTTTAAAGCTTGGAGCTTGTAGATCATCTTCATCAACAAAATCCCTTGACCGAATCTTGGAGCTTCTTGGAGGAAAAATTTTTGTTGAGCATCACATCCAACCGATCTTTGTAAGTATGATTCCGCCATACTTTTAAGATGTATTCATTCTATTTCATGGCTTAAATTGATCTTGGGACATCAATAGAAACCAACAATGGTATCATGGAGCCTTGTTTAAGCATGAAATATATTAGGGTAAAATTTGGGTAAATTGATTTTAAGCATGTTTTGAATAAATTACTTGTTTGGGCATGCTTGTGGATGGATGACTTTGAGTTTTTTATGATCAATTTTGTGAAAAACAAATTGGATGAATTTTTCCCCAAAAATGAGGCTAGGCCGAATATATATTCCCCTTGGAAATCATGGTATTTTTTTTTTATCATTGGATGACTTGAAACGATTGGGAATGTCGATTTAAAATTCAATCGGATTGAAAAACGAATTCGGACAAAAATCCCCATCTTGGCCGTGAGCTTCATTGCATGTAATGAGATGATTTTTTGCATAAAATATGTTGGACATGTGTTGATGATGAAAAGTATGATTAATGGTTAGATTAGTGTTTTGGAATTATTGATTTAAAAGATTAATCATGACTTTACACTTTAGTTAATTGAATTGTAAAATTTGGATTATTAAAATTTGATTAATGGGCTTGATTTTGAATTAGGCTTGATATTGTTGTATTTGGGCATAATGGGCTTGGTTGGGCCAAGTTGGTTTAGGCCAATTGGATTGGATCCAAATTGGGCCTAAATCATTCCATTAAGTCCAAATATAATAAATGGGCTTTAAAAATTTAATTGGGCCTTATGGGCTAAAATTGGTTCTATGGAAAATGAGGGTGATTCCTTAATTGGGCTTGGTAATTAGGTTTGACCCACATTAACCAAAGCCAATGCCTTATGAAATCAATTAAAAGCCCATTTGACCTTAATTAAACTACATTGGATGTTAAATGGGCTTTGAGACCCATTAGGATTAGAATTGGAATCTATGTCTATAAAGCGCATTAAAAGTGTATTATTTAATTTGGAATTAAATAAATGAATTATTATTGAATACAAATTAAGTTAGATTTAACGACTAGTTCGATATAATTCAAGAATGTGTACTTTAAGTACTTATTCTCAAATGAGTTAGACTCGCGCAAATCAAATCATTGTTTGAACATTGGATGATCACTAATATTCAAAGATAATTAATTTGATTAGTTTGATTGAATAACATGCTTGAATGAATACATGGATGTGTTGAATGAATAGCGTATATCGGATGGATATTAGAGGGGAAATGGCAATTTTAGAAATTGTTGTAAATTCAGAATTTATAAATTGGACCTGTGTGTCCAGCCTTATCTCTCATTATTTCTTTGTATTCTCTTCTCACCTAATTCCCCTCAATGTTATTGAGGTTTCTACTATTGTATTATGTAATTGGGTAGAAGTAGAATAGTGCTAGCTGGGGAGAGGAAATGGAGTGATTTATTCTAGGAACAAAATGTTTAAATATCTATCAGCATATCATTATTTATTTACTTTCCGCGCCTTATGATGTTTTAGAAGCATGCTTAAGGGTGTATGATGAGACCATAACAAAGATAATAAATTGGTTGCCAATTTACGCGAAAAACCCTCAAAACATATTAAGCGTTTTTCCTTCTGTTGAGTGATTCTTACTCAAGATCCAAAGTTGGCATTAGTTTGTTGGCCAAAGTCAAGACCTTTGTCAATTGCAGATGTGTTTGAATCATGAGAGTTTTGTTCCATATCGGTGTCTTGTCCAAGTTGTGATTTATTGGCCAAAGTCAAGATTACTTCTTGTCCATCGACATTGATTACAAAGCTTTCCATGTCAATGGGTCCCACTTAACTGGAATCATTAAGCTTGTTGTGCCAAAGCCAAGGCTTAGTTGATTCAAAGGAAAAAGGTTAGGCAAATATATTGGATATATTGGCATATGTATTGTATATATGTTTCGGACTTGGATGTCCACCTATCAGATCTAGGAATTGGATGAGATCCAATTGATCTTCGAGATCTACCTAGTTAAATATCATACAGCTTGTTGGCCAAAGTCAAGGTTGTGTGTTATTTAACGGGATCCTAGCCCACTAGGAAACTGGGTTTCCCGAGTACTCGACAGAGGGTTAGAGGCTCGCCGAAAATTAGTGGGAGGCTAGTATTGAATTTGCAATTTCATTCAGATACTTAGCTTTACGCGCTTTCAAATTATTTCATCAAAATTATTTTATTAGTTGGACTAATACAATGTTATTTTTCTTGTGACAGTTAGACTGTACCCAAATATCGTTGACTAGATAGTTGAAGTATCGTAGTCAAGATGACTGGAAAAGGAAATGTCCGAGACATTATCATGGGAGAAAATGTCTTTAAGGGCACGAACTTTGCAGATTGGGAAATGAATCTGAGGATAGTCCTTGGAGCCGAGAGACTGCTGTATACTATACAGACACCTCTTGGGCCTAAACCCAACCCTGATCAGTTACTTGAGATGGAGCTTTGGAAGACTCACTTCGATGATAATGATACTGCTCAGTCTATTATGCTTGCTTCTATTACTCAGCATTTTCGTCGACAGAACAGATACTTGGATCCCTATAATATATTGGCGAGGTTGCAAGATCTTCACCGATCTAACCGTAGATCGCAGAGATATGAGTCCGCTCACATAAGACAGAAGGCATGTCTGTTGAGTCCTATGTGGCACAGATGATTGCTGACATAGATGAGCTGGCTCAGATGGGGATAGTCTTAGAGGCTGAGACTACTATAGATTTGATCTTGCAGTCTCTCCCCGAGACTTGGAGACAATTCATCATAAATTATAACCGGATGAACACAGATGATACTCTTGGAGAGTTATTGTCTACTCTCAAGGAAGCTGAGAATGAGCTTCTCAAGGGCAACAAACGCGAGGTGCATTTTGCTTCAACATCTCAGACACCGAGGGCTGGGCCCAAGGCAACTGGAGGTGTGAAGAAGAAAAAGCATAAAAGAAAGGGCAAGGCCAATGTTAGTGTTCCTAGAACATGCCAAGGATCTAATAAGCATGAAAAACATTGAATAAGAACATTATAAGTCGTGGAATACTAACAACGACCGAATTTGAGCTTTTAAAAAATTTGTGAAGATGATCTCCAAGATCCAAGTTGAATTTTGATTCCAAGCTTTGAGTTGGTTTCCCTATCACCTTTGTTGACTTGCTTAAGTGCTAGCTTTTGATTTGAAGAACAAAATCTAAGTGAAGAAGAGAGACAAACTCACGCCCAATGGAGAGTGTGTGCTAGGGTTTCTTTTGTTCAACTTGTGTAAATGATGTGTAGAGATTTGCTTTTGGTAAAACCCTTTTATCCTTTTCACCAAAACTTGGTAGTTGGGTAAATGGTTTTACCAAAACCATTACAAGGTGGTTGGGTGGTTGGTGGCTTGGCGGTTGGTGGCTTGGCATAAATGCCAACTACCACCACCTACCACACATGTGAAGTGGGCCCCACTATTTGAATTCAAAATTCAAATATCTCTACGAACATTTGCTCAGCTCGGTTCCGTTTAATCCGATTAAATGAACTTTCGTCGCTAAATAATTAAATCTAATTTAATTAAATAACGATGCCTCGTAAATATATTACGAAAGTCGTTTACGAACTAGTTCTAAATTAATTCGTTCATTCGTATTAAAGTCCGACTTTAATTTCGTAATGAAATCCAATTCATATTAATATATCCGATATATTAATTTTAGCCCATTGAATAAATTAAATAGAAAAATCAAATTTAACTATTAAATTTATTTTACGATTAATTCCAAATTAATCGCGTTCTCTCTCTACTGAACACATTTAATCCCAGATTAAATAAAGCCCCAATTATTCCTAGATTAATTTTCTCTCTCTAAATTAATCCCAGATTAATTCTAATTTAAGTCAACTGTCATCGGTGAATCTTTGGGAAGCGACCCAAGAGATCTCTGGATATGTTGGCAGTAAATTCAGTTATCGGACTATCCGATAAAGTGAGTACCTCGTACCAGCTTACCGATTTACAAGACATGGTTGGCTTCTAGCAAAGCACCGTGCCTACCCAATTCTCCAGAAATATTCTTACTGGAATATATAATCTATGTCAGGCGTAGTATACGTAGTATTGCGTATTGCGATCCAGTATCAGATGTCACGTGCTAGGCCTGGGGCTGGAATAGTGTCTGCCCAGTACGAAGCACATATCGGATATCAAGTAACTAGTCTCTTTGAATCTGATAATCATGACCTTGTCATATTATCCCGATGGTTGCAACACAATAGAGAACTAGTTATGAATCTCTGCGTGATCATCATCTCCATATGTCTGGAGTGATACTTCCGTCTTGACATCACATCCAATACACTACGATTCTCGGTAAACCCAATAGAGGCGTACACAGGACTTGTTAAAGCCCTGGCGATCAAAACCAAATTTTACCGATTGTCGTAAGTACTAGCGATGCAAGTCTCAGGTTAAGACCAAATACATCTACCCTGATGCGGACTCCCATAGACACATATACATACTACCAATGGGATTCTGCGGGGTCTATCCAGAGCGAAGCTGTTTTTCGTACCATCGGTAAAACACAACCTCCTATCGCACTTGCATAAGTATCCTATACTTAAACATATGAGAACTATGACGTTATGCCTTCACAATGAGCACAAGTGCAATACTAGTCTATTCCGCATTATCGATGTCCACATCGATAATACTACGACTAGGGATATTTAATGATTAAACCTTCATGGATTGATACTGTCTCATGTCATCTCAATCCGGAACTAATCATATGGACTTTTACCATTTATATATCAAAGTAAATAAATTACGAAATGATAAAAGGCAATTTCATTACTACATAGTCAATTTTGTACAAAAACACAATGTCTTTTACAAACAGTGACGCTATGGGTCATAATTGTCTAACAATCTCCCACTTGGCCTATAGCCAGTCACTCAAGCATCTAACACCTTAACTATATATATATTTCTCAAACTTTTGCTCTGAAATAGCTTTCGTCAGCGGATCTGCAATGTTGTCATCTGATGCGACCTTCTCGATCTTCACATTGCCACTATGTATGATCTCAAGAATCAGATGGAAACATCGAAGAACATACTTGGATCGTTGATGAGACCGTGGTTCCTTAGCCTGCGCTATAGCCCCGTTATTGTCATAAATAATGGAACGGGCTCAGCTGCTAACGGAACTACTCCTAATCCAATTAGGAATTTACGAATCCAAACTGCCTCTTTTGCTGCTTCAGTTGCAGCAATATACTCGTCTTCTGTTGTTGAATTGGCAATAGTCTCTTGCTTGGAAGATTTCCAGCTTACTGCTCCGTTGTTCAAACAAAATATGTACCCAGATTGTGACTTAGAGTCGTCTTTATCGGTTTGGAAACTTGCATCGGTATACCCAGTTACCTCAAGTTCTCATTCTCCATAAATTAAGAAAGCATCCTTAGTTCATCTAAGATACTTAAGGAAGTTCTTAACCACCATCCAGTGACCATCACCTGGATCAGCCTGATAGCGACTACACATGCTCAAAGCATACGAGAGATCAGGTCGTGTACATATCATGGCATACATGATCGAGGCGAACGGTATCCGACTCATGCTGTTTCTCTCATCTTAAGTTTTAGGAAACGTGTCCTTTGATAGAGAGATACCATGTGACACTAGTAACAGTCCCCTCTTGGACTGATCCATGTTGAATCTTTTCAACACTTTGTCAATGTACATGCTCTGGGAAAGTCCAAGCAGCTTTCTAGATCTATCCCTATAGATCTTTATTCCTAGAATAAAGGCTGCTTCTCCTAGATCTTTCATGGAGAATTTTAATGAAAGACAAGCTTTCACCGATGTTAACATTGGAATGTCATTGCCCATAAGAAATACATCGTCAACATAAAGGACAATGAATGTCAGTGTGCTCCCACTAACCTTCTTATATACATAAGGATCATCCTCGTTTTGAATGAAATCATATTCTTTTATGATCTCATCAAAACGTTGGTTCGATGACTGCGATGCTTGCTTCAGTCCATAAATGGACCGATTCAACTTACAAACCTTGTTTGCAAGTCTAGGCATGATAAAAATCGTCAGGCTGTTGCATATAAACATCCTCCAAAAGATTTCCGTTAAGGAAAGCGGTTTTAACATCCATCTGCCATATCTCGTAATCGAAATATGCAACAATAGCAAGCATTATCCGAATGGATTTAATCATGGCAACGGGTGAGAAAGTTTCATCATAATCGACATCATGTCGTTGACGATACCCCTTCGCTACAAGCCTAGCTTTGTACATTTGTACGTTACCATCCATGTCGGTCTTCTTCTTGAAGACCCATTTGCATCCAATAGGCTTTACGCCTTCTGGTGCATCAACCAGTGTCCAAACTTGGTTGGCGTACATGGAATCCATTTCGGACTTCATGGCCTATTGCCATAAAGCGAAATCAATATCTTGTATCGCTTCCCCATACGTAGCCGGTTCGGTATCCTCAATGAGATTAATATCTACATGAGGTGAGATCAGAAACCCATACCTCTCAGGTTGGTTCCTGATTCTCTTCGACCTACGCGGTCCTTGTGTAATAGAAGATTGTGGTACAGTCTCATCCCGGATGGAATGTTCTTATTCCGTTGAAGATTCTATACCAGGAACGGTATCACTCCGATTTCCATCGAGTTCTACTTTCCTCCCACTAACCACTACATTTATGAATTCCTTCTCAAGGAAAACCGCATGTAGAGCAACAAATACTTTGTTCTCTCGTGGGTGATAGAAGTAATATCCTTTGGTTTCCCTATGATATCCTACGAATAGGCATTTATCTGATTTTGGCTCAAGTTTTGTACCTTCCAAACGTTTGACGTATGCCCAGTATCCCCAAACCTTTAGGAATGAGAAACCCGGTTTCTTTCCTGTCCATATCTCATATGGTGTCTGTTGTACAGACTTTGACGGAACCTTATTAAAAATAAGAACTGCACTGTTTAATGCATATCCCCAGAAGGAAATAGGTAGCTCAGTGAGACTCATCATAGACCTTACCATGTCCAACAGAGTTCAGTTTCTCCGTTCGGATACACCGTTTAATTGCGGTGTTCCAGGAGGAGTCCACTGTGAAAGAATACCATATTCTTTCAAGTAATCTAGAAACTCATTGCTCAAGTATTCGCCACCACGGTCTGATCGTAATGTCTTTATACTCTTACCGGTCTGTTTTTCAACTTCGTGTTGAAACTCTTTGAATTTCTCAAAAGTTTCCGACTTGTGTCTCATAAGATACACATAACCATAACGCGATGCATCATCCGTAAAGGTTACGAAGTATTCAAATCCACCTCTAGCCTGGCTAGACATGGGCCCACAAACGACACTATGAACGAGGGCTAACAGTTCGGTGGCGCGTACACCTTTACCGCTAAAAGGTGATTTAGGCATTTTTCCTAATAAGCAAGATTCGCAGACGTCATATGAATTTGGATCAAATCCGTCCAAGTACCCACTCTTTGAAAGTGTGGATATGCGAGTCTTGTTAATGTGTCCCAGACGACAATGCCACATGTAAGTCTCATATTTGTTACTTAGTTTGAGCCTTTTGTTTGTTACATTATATGTTTGAGATTGATTTATATTCAAAATATAAAGACCATTATTAGCACCATTATATGTTATAAGGATCCAAGTCCCTATTTTGTCTACGGAAATACTGAGTCATCGAAGCAAGCATAATGGACTGAGTTGTGCACAATCATCATTGTGAGTCTTCCAAAGCTCCAACTCAAGTGTCTCATCCGGTCCGGGCTTAGGCCCAAGAAGTCTCTGTAAAGTATACAACAGCCTCTCTGAACCTAGGACAATCATAAGGTTCATTTCCCAATCGGCAAAGTTTGTGCCCTTAAAGACATTTTCTCCCATGATAATGTCGCGGACATTTCCCTTTCCTGTCATCTTGACTACGATAGTCCAACTATCTAGTCAACGATAATGGTTACAGTCTAATTGTTACATAGAAAAATAACAATATATTAGTCCAACTAATAAAGTAATTGTACGCATTGCATTTTTGCATGTGAAACCCGATGATGAGTCTCAATTGGAGGCACTACCTTTTAAGTTACGAAAGCCGCGGGAAACGATCATCGGAAGGGAAGAGTCAAAAATCGACTCATTAACGGATTAAGTTCACTAGTTTAGCTTCGAGTAGCTCGTTGGATTTCTATTTTAAAAATTATTTCCGGCCCAAGACACTCATTAAAACACACACTTCGGCCCAAAACCCCCGCAAGCCCTTTGACCTTGACCTAAAACCCACACAAACCAACACACACCAAGCTAGGCCCACACGCCCCCAAGCCAAGGCCCACACGCCCCCAAGCCAAGGCCCACACGCCCATGGCCTCTAAAATACACCCAAATTAAATTAAATATTAATTAAATAATGTAATTGAATTAAATAAAATAATTAAAACATTTACCAAATTAAAAGAGACATTAGATAAACATATACCTAAATTAAACAAATTAAATATGTTATACACCTAAATTAAAAAATAATATACCTAATTAAAATCAATCTTAACCAATTAAAAATATTAGATGCCTAACTTAACAAATATCATGCCTAAATAATACAAATCAAATATTGTAACTTCCTAAATTAAATAAACCTTGTCCCCCTCAATCTTGTGTATACCTTTATTGGAAATCCTAAATTGAATGCAAGATCCCTTCCTTGTAAGACAAGGACAAACCCTAGCCCTCTCCTATATAAACATGCACTAACCAAAGCCATAGCCCCTCTCCACTCTCTCTAATACACGTCCAAGGCATCAACATATTCCCTCATTCACACGCAAATCACAAGACCTTAACCCTAGAAGATATCAACCTCTCGGCCAGAGCAAAATCTTCTCTTCATCTCTCATTCTCTTGGCCGTGAACACAACCCCTAGCCTCCCCTCCATTGCCGAATTTCAACATCCATCACCATCACCAAAATAACATCTAAAACATCATCATAACTCACGCAAATCTCAACCAGAAGAGAAGCAACATCAACGCATAAAAAAAACCAGAATAGCGCCTTACACATCCAAAACCGACCCTAAAACAGCAGCAAACACGCCCCTAAACAGCAGCAAACAGTCCCTCCATTACCGAAAATCACAGCCCCCCTTAAACCCCTCACACATCACAAAAAAACTGCACCTATTTTAACCACTAAAACTGCACTGTTTAACCTCTAAAACAGCAGTAAAAACACCTTAAAAACAGCAGCAAACCACCCCTAAATCACCCAAACAAGTGAGTAAAAACTGCACATCTAACCATTAAAAAGTCACAAAAAAAACCTGCACTTAAAGCCTTTAAAAACACCAAAAACAGTAGCCTAAAACATCAAAACAGTGAGCAAAAAAACTTCAAAAAACAGCAGCAAAACGACGCCAAAACAGTGAGAAAAATAGTGGAACAGCGAGCCAAAATGCGAAGCTAGTGAACCGGAAAAGTAAGGAGCTTTCATCCCTTCCGATCTCCGCGAAACGCAAGTCCGAGGACACCTAAAAAGGTTAGACCTGAGGGTATTTTCACACTTATTTCTATTAATTTTTGATCATTTACTTTGATTGCATTTTCTGTATTTGTGACATTTGTTGTATATATGATGTTTGTTGTGGATTTTGGATGAAAAATGTGTCGCCTCTCGTGGTATATAGGATGAAAACCCGGACGTAAATTTCATAGCCGATTCCGAATGGACGGTAGTATGATCTGCACTCAGGCCACAACTCCACGTACCACTTGAGTAAACGGCATGTTCTTTTGTTTAATCTTGAGTTGTTTAATTATTCCGACATTTAATTTTCTGCACGTTATTTATTTATGTAATGATAAGAAAAGCGCATGGGCTTAGTAAGTCGGATTAAAGGCCCTCCGTTTTACGGGGATAAGATCTTTACCACGATGCTTCGCCGCACCGAGTATTTTTGTGTTTACTTCTGTCTTTATTTATGCATATTATAAGTTTATTGCGCATGGGCTTAGTAAGTCGGATTAAAGGCCCTCCGTTTTTACGGGGATAAGATCCTTTACCACGATGCTTCGCCGCGCTTCTTGTCATGTCACTGATTCTTTTGTATATCATTGCCTTATTCATGCATGTATTATGGAATTCCATATAGTTGCACCATTTACCCTAGTCTTGGCTTAATGTATTACAATTTCTGCATCCATGTTGTGAAGGCTTGTGGACATTATTTCTTATGGTATATCGGATGGAAACCCAGACGTAAATTTCATAGCCGATTCCGAATGGATGGTAGTGCGGTCTGTACTTGGGATACAATTCCACGTACTACTTGGAAAAGTATTCACATGCGTGTTTGTGCTCATGTTAGTTGCATCCTTTAGCATCACATTATGGCATGTTCATCTTTAATGTAAAATTGCATCTTTGATTGGCATATTTAAATTCGTGTCTTTCTTCATCTTTTCAAGTTATGTGTTTATATTAATTTCATGTATCATGCGGTTATTTTGACCATATTTTATATGCTTCTTTGCATAATGCGCCTATTACATTATTTGTTGTCATTTTTATTTCCTTTATATTACATGCAAATGTTATCATGACTGTTTGTGTTTATGTTTACATGAATGATTGAATTCTTTTGACGTTATGTGCTTGTTGTTGCAAATGCCTACCTTTAAGCATGTGAATTTGGCAATAAGATTTGATTTCATGTATGTTAGATGTAAACTTTACCTTTAAGCATGTGAATTTGGCAATGAGATTTGATTTCATGTATGTTAGATGTACACTTTACTTTTAAGCATGTGAATTTAGGATTGTGGTGCACTTGGAAATATATGTCATAGGCTTGGTTGGATTATTGCATAAATCTTTACATTACAAATGGCATAAGTAAGGGACCATTCCGAACCCAATGGTTTGAGGTCTTCCCTTGCGAGGGGTGAGTGCGGCCTTAAATCTTTGTCCCGATTCACACCGGGTGGCGACTCCCTTATTCTCCGGTTTAGTCCTCCGTTGGCTACTCCGTACTCCCAACTAGGCCCCCGAGCCTAGAACAGCATTGCTTCGCCCAGGCTCCACTGTGTTCCCACAGTTCTGGCGACTCCACTGGGGATAGAGAATCGGCCCCGAAATATTGTCTTGTAATGTTTGGATTTTTGTTTTAATTAACCGTGTCTACAAATGTGCGAAATGGGGATGTGATAAAAGACATTTTTGAGGCTTGTTAATGGTTTGGTGTCTTCCTTCACTCACTACCTTTCGGGGAAAAGCTGTGTGAAGGCACCTAAATAATCATTACCATTAGCCGTGTTGTGATGGACTAATTTGGAGGAATGTTGCTTATTCCTGTCACCAAGTGATAGAGCCTAAGAGGCTTGGGTATTTAAGAGAGCCTCGCTCAACCCTCCCTCTGGGGAATCTGCAACAAGGAATCCAAATGACAGTTAGTCACATACCATGACTTGTTGGCACGTACCGTAGGTATATAAAAGGTGCGCTTGCTTGGTCGTTCGGACCCTTGAGTGGGGAGACCTAGTTGTGGGCAATCCTTCGCCGGCGAGAGTCTTTGTCCATACTCCCACGAATCCATGCGTGGACCGGGTTATATAGCCTATAACAAATATTTCCTTGTGCTTTAGGACCATTATCATTTCGATGAATTGGACTATTTGTCAAAAATGCGAACTTGCTGGGCCATTTAAACTGGGGCAGGTTAGTATCTTATGACAATTAGGCCCAAAGCTTCTGAAATGACGGTGGGCCACACGGTAGAATTTACTTCTTTATGTTTAGGATATCTTCCTTGTATGCTTATGTTTGGGAACATCGCTATTTGAATCCATATGGATCTTTTGTCCTGAGATATGGGCTTGTTGGGCCATTTAAAATGGGACAAGAACGTATCTTATGACGATTAGGCCAAAGGCTTCTAAATAGCAATGGGCCATTTTATGATTGTGTTCGGGATATTATCATTTGGATTTAGTTGGTCTCTTTGCCATAAGACATGAACTCGTTGGGCCATTTAAACTGGGACGGGTTCACTATTATGACAGTTAACCCAAAAGCTTCTAAAATGATAATAGGCCGATTTGTTTGAGAATTTTATTTGATTTAGTATATACTTCCTATGCACCTCATGCATACATATACCTTGTTAACACCCTCTGTGTCTTAAAAAGACACGATAGATACCGTTTGGGTTAGGGAAGGAACCAGACTCACTAAGAGAACAGTTGGAACCATGAGTGAATCAGATAACGAAGTGTCCGGAATAGATCAGTTGGAAAACAGTCTCACAAAGATTACTGAACAGCTACAAGCCTTGACTACTGCAGTGGCTGGTATGGCTGTGCCCCGTGCTGGGGGAAATTCTGAAAATGTGAGGCGTGAGGAGCCTCCAATTGGGTCGGGGGATGATGTCCCCACTTTTGATGACGACATGGCAGAATATGCAACAGGCAAAGTGATTGGGTCTCGACAGACAGAATTTCAGAAACTTCGGGATCAGGGGTTGAAACAGTTACCCGCAAGTTGAGGGGTAAGTATGAAGAGTTGTTGGATTATGAGGCAATGACATTTGAAGAACAGTTGCTGGCTCAGTTCAGATGCCGGACATGGCTAAGTTTAATGGGTAACGGAACGGGGATCCGAGGGTCCATCTCCGTCAGTATGTTTCAGTCATGAGCTCAGTGGGTTTGTCCAAGCGCCAGGCGATAAAAAGAGTTTGGAATGTCACTTGAAGGGGCACCGGTAGTTTGGTATTTGGTATCACAGCCTTGAGAAGAAGGTTAGGGAAGATTGGAGGGAGTTGGCTGAAGCTTTTCTGAAGCAATACGTCACGGACTTGGAGATTGATTTGTCACTCTGTGATTGGAGAACACTAAGCAGAAGCCAAAGGAAAGCTTCAAGGAGTATGTAGACCGGTGGAGAAGTCAGTTGTTGAAAATGCAGACTAGGCCCTCTGAGAAGGACCAAATTAAGATGATTATCAGGGCACCAAGCCCTCCATCTATGGGAAACTGAGGAGGATGACCTCCATGATTACAGACTTTCGGCAGTTGAGGGAAACTGTCATGGACATTGAAGAGGAAGAGGCGGAAAACAGGAAGTTTTATGGCCTAAGTAGGAGGCCTATTGGAGGGACATCGGCACCAAACCTGTCTCTATGGAGATAGCTGCCATCCGGAACCGGAGATTCTCCAACTTGGGGAGACCCTTGTCTAAGGTGTTGAAAAAATTAAAAAGACAAGGACTTCTGAAACCCTTGGAGGCCAACCATTACCCAATCCCCCACCATCACATTACAACCTAAACCTTTACTGTCACTTCCACCAACAGAAAGGCCATGACACTGATAATTGCACCCGACTCCGCCATGAAATCCAAGACCTGATAGATTCCAAAAAAATACCCGACCCAGAAACAGAACAGCCTGACACCCACAGAAACCCATTACCCAACAACCGTGCCGTACCACCACCAACCTTTATGATCAATTCAGGCCTCCCAGAAGACCTTGTCCTAAAATCCTTTCACCCTCAAGCCTTTTGCCTGGGAATCTGGGATAGTAATAGTGAAGATGAGACTGAGCAAGAGAAGAACTTTTGGCTTGATTTCTCTAGTGGTAATGAGGAGGAAGTGAGGGGAATGACCCGCAGCGGCCGCTTTTACAATGATGTGGCAGAAAGGGGTAAGGAAGCCTTGACCGATGGTAGAGAAGTGGTGGAAAGTGTTGAGTTTAATCTAAGGTCCCAAGATCAAATCAAGACATGAAATAATGCGTGAACACACCAACGGAGGTAGCGGAATACTCACATCGATCGGTTGAGTCGATTTGAAGACGAACGAAGCCACAAACTCACTGTCCAAGTGGCGCCAACTGCAGCAGTTTGCACACTGGTTTTGGGCAGTTTCGGGTCTCAAAATGAAGCTCCAAACTCCGTCGGATGAGTCCCGCCTCATGGGTGAACCTCTCTAACACCTTCGCAATGTTCACAAGTGTGCTAGCACTTGATTTCATCAAATGAAAATCACTCATTTGCTTCCCTAAAGCTCACGGCAGTGAGCTGTTAAGAAGAAGAAAATGGCCCCAAATGGGCGTGAATGAGAGAGAGAAGGAGATGAAATGTGTTTGCTTGAATGTGTAAATGATTACCAAAATGTCTTATATATTTTCTAAAAATAAATAAGCCTTTTACAATTAATTTTATCTAATAAAATCTTATGTAAATCAATTACACACATTATCAACATACTATTCCAACCACTTGCATCACTATTCACATGTCACTTTAATAAAGTAATGTGATGTGTGTTTTCCATCAATCAATCAATCAGTCAATCAATCAATCAATCACTCAAAGTGACTTTTGATTTGACTCTTGATGTGACGATTGATTTGATGCTTGATGTGACTTGCGTCGCCGCACTCGAATTCGAAATACGAATGCGCTCGTAATCACACTCGGGCTCGGGTTTGTTAATTCCAAATTAACGATTTTTCCGTCGCGTCGTAATTAAATGATTCCGCCTAGCGATTTCACTATTCACATCGCTAACGAATTAATTCTAAATTAATTGTTCGCCCGAATTAAAATCTAATTTTAATTCCGCGTCGAAATCTAATTTCTTTTAATATATCGAATATATTAATTTAATCGATTAATTCCGAATTAATCATTCTCTCTCTTTAGACGATATTTTATCCGAGAAAATATCTCCGTAATTAATCCTAGATTAATTTCTCTTTCTTCTATTTAATCCCAGATTATTAATGAGTGCGAGTTATGCGTCATCGGTGCATTATCTGGAAGCGACCCATGAGATCTCCGGATACGTTGGCAGTAAATACGGTCGTCGGTGTACCCGAATCACGTACGTACCAAGTACTACGTTCTACCGATTTAAGAGACAAGGTCGACTCCTAGCAAAGCACCAAGTCTACCAATTCTCCGGACATATCCTTTTAAGAATATTTAGATCTATATCAAGCGTAGTATACAATCATATTGTGCGTATCGGCCCAGTATCGGATAGTCACGTGCTAGGGCTGGGGCTGGATAAGTGTCTGCCCCGTCCGAAACACCATATCGGATGTCTGGTAACTAGTCTCTATAATCGGATATTCATGACCTGGTCATAATATCACGATTGGATGCGCATCACTTAAGAGTG
This sequence comes from Zanthoxylum bungeanum, assembly GCA_019454045.1. Lineage (NCBI taxonomy): Eukaryota > Viridiplantae > Streptophyta > Magnoliopsida > Sapindales > Rutaceae > Zanthoxylum > Zanthoxylum bungeanum. Next base: position 27,173 of record SKCR01019003.1, read on the forward strand.
CTAATACCGTATCCTGCGTGACATCATCTCCAATATGACTGAAGTGATACTTCCGTCTCGACATCACACCCAATACTCTACGACTCTCTGATAAACCCAGAAGTGGTGTACACAGAACCTGGTCAAAGCCCCTACCACCAAGACCAAAGTTTATCGATTATCGTAAGTATTAGCGATGCAAGTCTCAGGTTAAGACTATACACACCTACCTTGATTTCGGCCTCCCATAGACACATAGCATAATACCAATGGGATTCCGAGGGGTCTATCCAGAGCGAAGCTGTTTCCTGTACCATCGGTGAAACACGACCTCCTATCGTACTTGCATAAGTATCCAACACTTATATATATGAGAACTATGCCGTTGTGCTCACAACGCACACAAGTGCAATACTAGCCTATTCCGTATTATCGATGTCAGTCTCGATAATACTACGGCTAGGGATATTAATGATTAATCCTTCGTGGACTGATACTGTCTCATATCATCTCAATCCAGGAACTAATCATAGGGACCTCTCTCATTTATTATCTATGGTGATCTAATCACAATGATGAGAGTGCAATATCCTTATTACATAGTTAATTTGCTACAACAACACAATGATCTGTGCAAATAGTGACGCTATGGGTCATATTATCCAACAATCTCCCACTTGGCACGTAGCGAGTCACTCAAGTGTCCAACACTTGAACTATGTACGGTTCGCTCAAATTGCTGAGGAAAGGTTTTCATCAGCGGATTTGCTTGATTATCGTTTGACATGATTTACACGATCATCACATCGCCACGATGTATGATCCGAACGAATCAGATGATATAGAAGTATATATCTGGATCGTCGATGAGACCTTTAATTCCTTAGCATGTGCTGACGCCTAGCTCAGCTGGTAACAGAACTATATCTAATCTAATTAGATTTATTTTCGATCCAAATGGCTTCTATTGCTACCTCAGCTGCAGCAATAATCCGCATTTGTTGTTTATTCGGCAACAGTTATCTTGCTTGGAAGATTTCCAGCTCACTGCCCGTTATTCAAACTTTATAGTACCGTAGTATTTAATGTTTGGAAACTTGCAGCAGTGATCCCAGTCACTTCAAGTTCTCCTTCTCCATAGTTTAAGACAACATCTTTAGTTCTCTCAGATACTAATAGATGTTCTTAATCTTTAATCCAGTGACCATCACTTGGATTAACCTGATCGTGACTCCATATGCTCGAAGCGTATGAGACACCCTATCAAGTACATTTTAAATGTACAATTTCCCAGAGAGTGTTAACAACTCCAAATCTATTCCAGTAGATCTTTATTCCTTGAATAAAGGTTGTTACTCCCCAGAATTCTACGGAGAATTTCTATTGAAAGAATATCTATGAAAGCCTAGCTTTCACCAATTACATTATGGGAATTTAATTGTCAGTGCCCTCTCCCACTAACCTCCTTATATACACAAGAATTATTTCGTTTTGAATCAAATCATAAACCATTATGATTATTTCAAAACGACAGTTCCAAGAACCTTTATGCTTGCACTGATCCAAACATGGATCGAATAACCCGCAAACCCTGTTTGTTGGTTATACAAAATCGTCAGGATGTTGTAAACATTCTCCAAAAGGTTTCCTTTTCAGGAAAGCGATTTTGATTTATAACTGACACATTTCATAAATGAAATATACAGTTATCTTCAAGCATCTTCAAAATGGATTTACCATGGCAACAGGTAAAAGGTTGAACCGTTATTAACACAATGTTGATAACGATACCTTTCCGTCAAAAGCCTAGCTTTGTACGTTGGTATGTTGCCTTCCATGTATGTCTTCCTTGAAGACGTTTAATGTACCAATAGGCACAATGCCTTATGGTACTACAACTAGTATCCAAAATAGTTGTTATACATGGAATCCATTCGGATTCATGGCACTTTGCCATAACAGGGAGTCGATACCTCGTATCACTTCCTCAAAACGTAGTCGGATGGTACACCTCTGTAAGATTGACATCTTTATGAGGTGAGATCAGAAACCCATACCCTAGGTTGTTTTCTGACTCTATCCGATCTACTAGTTTCTTGTGTATTTGAAGATTAATGGTATAGATTCATCAAAGATGAATTATTTGTGTTCCATTAAGGACTTCGTTCCTAGAACAGTATTACTCCGATTTTCATCGAGTATCACTATCCTCCCACTGACCACTGCATATCGGTATTCCTCTCAGGAAAAACCGCATGGTGAGCAACAATTACATTGTTCTCATGTGAGATTTACAAGTACTATACTTAAGGTTTCCCTTAGGATAACCTATATCGGCACTTATCCAATTTGGGTCTTTTAGTTTGGTATCATCCAAACGTTATGTCTGGCATACCCAAATTATCAGGAATGAGAAACCCTGTTTCTTTCCTATTCATATCCTATATGATAGCTGTCAAACAGATTTACATGGAACCTTATTCTAAATAAGTTTTGCACTGTTAATACATATCCTATTGAAGGAAACAGTAGCTCAGAGCGACTCGTGATAAACCTTATCATGTCCAACAAAATTTGGTTTTTGGTTCGGACACACCGTCTAACTGACGTGTCTCGGAATGAGTCCTCATATGAAAGAATACCATACTCTTTCATTTACATATGAAACTTGCTGCTTAAGTAATTTCCATTACGGTCTAACCGTGGCGGAATAATACTATAGCCGATCTGTTAATTTACTTCGTGTCGAAACTTCAAAAGTTTTCGATCTGTGTTCTTCAAAAGAAACACATAACCACAACGTAATGCCACATTCGTTAAGGTCACGAAATATTCATGTTCATATCTAGCCTAGCTAGATATGGGCCCACTAACTTCACCATGAATAGGGCTAACAGATCGGTGGCCCTTTTACTATTACCAAGTAAATAGTATTTTAGGTATTTAACCTAATAAACTAGATTCGTAGACCTTATTTGAATAGTCAAATCAGTCCTAGTACCCACTCTTCAAAAGTGTGGATATACGAGTCTTGCTTAATTGTGTCCCAGACAACAATGCCACAAATAAGTCTCTATTGATCAAATCAATTTGAGCTATTTATTTGTCATTTTTATATGTTTGAGACTTTATTATATTCAAAATATAAATTCTGTTATTCACATCTAATGTGTTTATCTCAGTATCATCTTTATATAATAAAACACTTAGTGTTCTATAATATAAAGGTTTTATCCGCAACGGATTAAACACTGATATAGAGATAATGTCTCTAGTCAAACTAGTTACATTATAACAGTTCCTAATTTAAGTACATACCCAAAGGATAGTTCCTAAACTTAGGTATCTGCGGTCGAAACAACGACTCCCGTCCCGTTTCCGATTCGCAGAGTAATCTCGGCTTGAAGTCAGTATCCAGCTCAAAGTGGATTCCGAACATCAATACATATATTTTATGTACCACACTAAGTATTTAAAATCCAATTTCAATACTAGTAGTGAACATAACTTTGACAAATATTTTTAAAGTTAGAGCCTCGCCCTTTCTTTAATTCCTTCGTGTCTTCCATATCCAAATGGTAGTCACTTTGGGATATGTCAATTATCTTTTCAATATTTCACAAACCTTTGGCCAAGCCTTGGGTTTCGGAATATCGAAACGATGTGCACCTTGTGCTACATGCCCAATTGCAAATTTTGACTTTTCTCCACTAGAATAGTCAATAATTCTCCAAGAATTATTAATTACAACTTTAATACTTTTAAATCTAAAGATAGATTTATTATAAGTATATTAATTAAGCACTAAAGTCATCATCACATAAATCTTCCAAAGATTTTATGCTCTACTATTTGCTTAATTATGGGCTTAGTCATAATAAGTTATTTTATCAAATAAATTAACCTATTATTATTCCCAATTGAAAATTAAATCATTTAAAACATTTAATCCAAGGATTATATATTTAAATATTCAACTTTTCAATTCTTTCTTGATTTCAATAGTCCAACTATTTAATCAATTTAATAAGGTACTATTTATTATAATGATTACAATAACCCAATTATTTAATCAACTATAATTTTAATATTGATTACTATAATCCATTATAAAATCAACTATCATTTTAATTCAATTATATTGATTACTATAATCTAATTATAAAATCAACTATATATTGAATGAGTTTGTATATAGTCCAACTATATAATTTTTTTTAAACAACGTAAAATATTGACGAATGATATTTGTTTGAGCGTGTATGGCGAGTAATTGAACGAATGTTGCAAATTCAAAACTTGCCTCCCACTATTTTTCGTCGAGCCTCTAACCCTTTGTGGAGTACTCGGAAACCGTGTTTCCTAATGGGCTAGGATCCTGTTAAATAACATACAACCTTGACTTTGGCCAACAAGCTATATGCTATTTAACCAGGTAGATCTCACAGATCAATTGGATCCAATCCAATTCCCAGATCCGGTTAGGTGGACATCCAAGTCCTAAACATATTACTTATGCCAATGTATCTAATACATTTTCCTAACCTTATCCTCCGAATCATCTAGGCCTTGGCTTTGGCACAACAAACCTAATGACTCCAGTTAAGAGCGGGACCCATTGACAAGGAAAGTTTCGTAATCAATGTCGTTGGACAAGAAGTGATCTTGACTTTGGCCAACAAATCACAACTTGGACAAGACACCGATGTGGAACAAAACTCTCATGATTCAAGTACATCATAATTGACAAGGTCTTGACTTTGGTCAACAAACCAATGCCAATTGGATCTTGAACAAGAATCATTCAATGGAAGGATAATCGCTTAATATAGAACGAGGGTTTTTCGCGTGCAAATTGGCTACCAATTTAATTATCTTTGTTAGGTCTCATCATCATACACCCTTAAACATGCATTCTAAATACATAATAAAGCGAGTATGAAATAAAATAATAATGATATGCGGATGGATACTTTACACATTGATCCTAGATCAAATCTCTCCCTTTCTCACTCAAGCTAGCACTTGTATTACTTCTACCCGTTACACTACAATTCTAAAGAAACCTCATATACATAGAGGGGAATAGGTGAGAAGAGAATACAAGAGAACGAAGGTGATAAGGCTGGACACGCAGGTCCAATTTAATAAATCGAATTTATTACAATAATTTCTAAAATTGCCCACCCATCTAATATCCATCTGATATACATTATTCATTCAACACAACCATGTATTCACACACAAAAGCATGCTATCAATCAATCTAATCAAATTAATTAATCTATAATTAAGTGATCATCCAATGTTCAAACAACGATTTGATTTTGTTCGAGTCAAACTCATTTTTGCGAATAAGTACTTAAAGTACGAATTCATGAATTAAATTAAACTACATCATTAAATCTAATTTAACATGTATTTAATACTAATTCATATTCAATTCCAAATTAAATATTACACTTTATTTAATAAACCTTTTACGATTTAAATTCCAAGTCTAGTCGTAACGCGTCCCAAAGACCGATTAACGTCCAACGTCAATTCAATTAAAGTCCAATGGGCTTTTGATTGATTTCTAAAGGCATGGACTTTTGGTCAACTCGGGTCAAACCGATAACCAAAGTCCAATCCGGGATTTACCCCATAAGCCCATAAATCAATCTTGGCCATTAGGCCCAATTGAACTTTAAAGGTTCATTAAGTCGCATTTGGGCTTTATGGTTAAGGTTTTGGGCCCAATTGGATCCAATCCACTTGGCCTAAACCAAACTTGATAAATCAAGCCCAATAGGCCCAAATACAACATTAAGTCCAATTTCCAAAATTAGGCCCAAATAATTAAATTCAAAAATCCAATTTTCCCAATTAATTACCAAAGTGCATTACATGATTAATAACCTAAATCAACATTTCTAAAACACCAAATTAGTCCAATTAATCATGCTCATTCATTATTATATGTCCACACACAAATTGAAAAATCAAACCCATTACATGTTTCTTTAGTCTCGGCCAAAAGAGGGATTTTGTGTCTGATTTGGTTTCGATCCAATCGAACCTACAATCGACATCAAATCACCATCCTAAATGATTTCACACACATCCAATGTCCAAAATCAAAAAATCCAAGACATTAGGGCATATACACCAATTCGGCCAAGGTAAGATTTTGGGGATTTTTGTCCAATTCGAAATCCAATCTAATTCGATTCAAATTAACGTCAACCTAATCGATTCTAACTCATCAAATGAATTAAAAAATCAAAAAATCCAAGATCCCAAAAATACATATACATTCGGCCATGGCATGATAATTGGGGAAAATAATTCGAAATCATTTTTCGTCAAATTGGTCCAACCAAAATGAAATTAAACATGTTATAAGCATACTAAACACTCAATTCATTCAAATCATGCTCAAAACAAATTTATCCCAAATTTTAAATCCCTAAAATTTCATGCTTGCAACATTAGCTCTGATACTATTGTTGAGTTTTATCTAAGGTCCCAAGATCAAATCAAGATATGAAATAATGCGTGAACACACCAACGGAGGTAGCGGAATACTCACATCGATCGGTTGAGTCGATTTGAAGACGAACGAAGCCACAAACTCACTGTCCAAGTGGCGCCAACTGCAGCAGTTTGCACACTGGTTTTGGGCAGTTTCGGGTCTCAAAATGAAGCTCCAAACTCCGTCGGATGAGTCCCGCCTCATGGGTGAACCTCCCTAACACCTTTGCAATGTTCACAAGTGTGCTAGCACTTGATTTCATCAAATGAAAATCACTCATTTGCTTCCCTAAAGCTCACGGTAGTGAGCTATGAAGAAGAAAGAAAATGGCCCCAAATGGGCGTGAATGAGAGAGAGAATGAGATGAAATGTGTTTGCTTGAATTGTGTAAATGATTTACCAAAATGTCTTATATATTTTCTAAAAATAAATAAGCCTTTTACAATTAATTTTATCCAATAAAATCTTATGTAAATCAATTACACACTTATCAACATACTATTCCAACCACTTGCATCACTATTCACATGTCACTTTAATAAAGTGATGTGATGTGTGTCTTTCCATCAATCAATCAATCAAGTCAATCAATCAATCAGTCACTCAAAGTGACTTTTGATTTGACGCTTGATGTGACGATTGATTTGACGCTTGATGTGACTTGCGTCGCCGCACTCGAATTCGAAATACGAATGCACTCGCAATCACACTCGGGCTCGGGTTTGTTAATTCCAAATTAACGATTTTTCTGTCGCGTCGTAATTAAATGATTCCGCCTAGCGATTTCACTATTCACATCGCTAACGAATTCATTCTAAATTAATTCGTTCGCCCGAATTAAAATCTAATTTTAATTCCGCGTCGAAATCTAATTTCTTTTAATATATTGAATATATTAATTTAATCGATTAATTCCGAATTAATCGTTCTCTCTCTTTAGACGATATTTTATCCGAGATAAAATATCTCCGTAATTAATCCCAGATTAATTTTCTCTTTCTTCTATTTAATCCCAGATTATTAATGAGTGCGAGTTATGCGTCATCGGTGCATTATCGGGAAGCGACCCATGAGATCTCCGGATACGTTGGCAGTAAATACGGTCGTCGGTGTACCCGAATCACGTACGTACCAAGTACTACATTCTACCGATTTACGAGACAAGGTCAACTCCTAGCAAAGCACCAAGTCTACCCAATTCTCCGGACATATCCTTTAAGAATATTTAGATCTATATCAAGCGTAGTATACAATCGTATTGTGCATATCGGGCCAGTATCGGATAGTCACGTGCTAGGGCTGGGGCAGGATAAGTGTCTGCCCCGTCCGAACCACATATCGGATGTCTGGTAACTAGTCTCTATAATCGGATATTCATGACCTGGACATAATATCACGATTGGATGCGCATCACTTAAGAACACTAATACCGTATCCTGCGTGACATCATCTCCAATATGACTGAAGTGATACTTCCGTCTCGACATCACACCCAATACTCTACGACTCTCTGATAAACCCAGAAGTGGTGTATACAGAACCTGGTCAAAGCCCCCTACCACCAAGACCAAAGTTTATCGATTATCATAAGTATTAGCGATGCAAGTCTCAGGTTAAGACTATACACACCTACCTTGATTTCGGCCTCCCATAGACACATAGTCATAAACCAATGGGATTCCGAGGGGTCTATCCAGAGTGAAGCTGTTTCCCGTACCATCGGTGAAACACGACCTCCTATCGCACTTGCATAAGTAGCCAGCACTTATATATATGAGAACTATGTCGTTGTGCCCTCACAACGCACACAAGTGCAATACTAGCCTATTCCGTATTATCGATGTCTAGTCTCGATAATACTACGGCTAGGGATATTTAATGATTAATCCTTCGTGGACTGATACTGTCTCATATCATCTCAATCCAGGAACTAATCATAGGGACCTCTCTTCATTTATATATCTATGGTGATCTAATCACAAATGATGAGAGTGCAATATCCTTATTACATATTATTTGCTACAACAACACAATGATCTGTGCAAATAGTGATGCTATGGGTCATATTATCCAACAGAAAGTACAGAAAATGCTGAGGGAGATACGGTGTTGAAGCAGTTGAAAAAGACCCGGGCAGGTTAGCATCTGGGAACTATTATGTACATCTCAGGAGCATAGGCAGGCCATGGTTGAGGCCTTGAATAAAATTATGGTACCGGAGGATGCCAACCCCGCAATGCTTGTCGGGTCGGTACGAGGAGAAACTTTACAAAGGATCACTTTTTCAGAAGAGGAACTCCCGGCTGAGGGTAGAAATCACAACAGGCCTTTGTTTATCAGAGCTGAAGTGAAGGGTAAGAAGACTTCATGTGTAATGGTGGATGATGGTTCGCCATCAATGTGTGCCCGTTGAAGATTTTGGCCAGGCTGGGCATAAAGGCAACAGACTTGGACCCTTCCAACATGACCATTAAAGCTTACGATGATAGTAAGCGCGGAGTGGAAGGTACTTTTATGGCTATGGTTAAAGTAGGCCCGGTTGAGGACGAAGTTGAGTTTACAGTGCTGGATATCCCAGCCACTTTTGCCTTATTGTTGGGAAGGCCCTGGTTCCATAAGCTTGGGGTTATGCCCTCTACTCTGCACCAAATGATCAAGTTCCCGTATGGGGGAGAAATTGTTACCATCCGAGCTGAGGTAGATAATGCTATGGCCGCTTTGGAAGTACCGCCTTTCACAAGGTTCCAAGTGTCGGCAACTTTTGAGGAATGGGTGGATCCTAAGGTAGCTAGGATCATGGGAAAAATGAAGTATGAGCCGGGTGAGGGTTCAAAACTGCCAGATTTCAGAGGACAGACTACTCGGAAGGGTTTGGGGTACAAGTCTGATGAGGAAAAGCCGAAGGTCAAGAAGAAGGGCCTAAAACTGATGGATTGCTTTGTAAAGGCTTCAGGGTATCAAGGGGAGCCTGAGCCTGTGGAAGTTAATGGAATTGTGGTACCTGGGTTTTAGATCTTCCAGGACGTAATGGGAAAGAAGCCAATAATGGAAAAAACTGCGAAGAATGAAGAAGAAAAGTGGGAAGAAGAACTAATGAAGTTACAAAGTTTGACTCTTGAGCAAGAGAATAAGCTCTGAAAGAACTCGGTTGTAGAGGAAGAAGTGTCTATGAGTGATGAAGACATTTACCTTCCTGGTTTGTTTGAATGTACTTCCGCATTATCCAATAATAAAGACATCTCTTTTGCTTACTTGCCTGAGTTATTTTCTTTTACTATGCACGGATCAAGTATATTTGATATCAGCTCGGCCAAAACAAATGCATTTAACCTTGGTACACCTGAGAATCCCAAGGAAATTCTGATTGCAAGTGAAGTTACCGCTGAAGAACGGGAGAAACTAGAAGAGGTATTGATCAGATATGCCAAAGTGTTTGCTTGGTCCTATGAGGACATGCCTGGGGTAGACAGAAGCATTGCCCAACACACAATTCTAACTTATCCGAATATGAGGCCAGTGAAACAGAAGCTTCGACGGATGAGACCAGAATGGGTTGAGAAAGTCAGAGAAGAAGTTAAGAAGCAGATAGATGTGGGGTTCCTAGAAGTAGTGAAGTATCCCGAGTGGTTGGCCAACATTGTGCCAGTGCCGAAGAAAGACGGAAAAGTTAGAATGTGTGTGGATTACAGAGATCTCAACAAGGCTTGCCCGAAAGATTATTTTCCATTACCGCACATAGATGTTCTGGTTGATAGTGCGGCTTTATCTGTTATGTACTCATTTGTGGATGGGTTTTCAGGGTATAATCAAGTTCTTATGGCTGAAGAAGACAAGCACAAAACTGCCTTCGTCACAGAGTGGGGCACTTATTGTTACAAGGTAATGCCTTTTGGGCTTAAGAATGCAGGAGCTACTTATCAGCGGATGGCCACTACACTATTTCATGATTTGATGCACAAGGATATTGAAGTGTATGTGGATGACATGATGGTGAAATCAGAGACAAGAATCGGGCATATAGAGGCACTTGAAAAGTTCCTTCAAAGAGTTGATAAATACAACTTACGGTTGAATCCTAAGAAGTGTGTGTTTGGAGTGACGTCAGGGAAATTACTAGGGTCACACAGTGGGAATGGGTGGAATAGAGGTAGATTCTGAGAAAATCAAGGCAATTACTGAGATGCCAGCACCGAAGACAGAAAAAGAAGTCAGAGCATTCTTGGGAAAGATTCAGTACATCAGTCAATTCATTGCCAAGTTGACATCAGTGTGTGAGCCTATCTTCAAACTATTGAGAAAAGATCAGCCTGTGAGATGGAATGAACAGTGTCAGACAGCCTTTGACAAAATCAGAGAGTACTTGGTAAAGCCTCCTCTATTGAAACCTCCAAGACCGGGCAAGCCTTTGATATTGTATCTGGCTATAGAATCAGAAGCACTGGGGGCGATGATGGTACAGGTGGATGAGACAGGGGTGGAACATGCAGTCTATTATCTGAGTAAGAAGATGCTCTCGTATGAGGCTCGTTATCAAGAGGTAGAGAAGATCTGTTTGGCAGTAGTATGGGCTTCCAGAAAGTTACGGCATTACTTCCAGTCCTACAAGATCCAGGTAGTGGCGAAAGAGAACCCTTTGAAGTATCTGCATTCAGTGTCGTCGCTAGTGGGAAAGTTGGGCAGATGGTTAGTATTGTTGACAGAGTTTGACATTAAGTACCTCACCTCTAAGGTTATCAAATGGCGAGCAGTGGCGGAATTCTTAGCACTACAGCCTATCGAGAGAGATCAGTATAAGTTTGAGTTCCCAGATGAAGAAATCAGTGCTATAGCAGTTCAGGGATGGAAAGTGTACTTCGACGGAGCAGTTAATTACAAAGGAGCCGGAATTGGAATTGTGATAGTGACCCCCGAGGGAGAAACTTTGCCCATGGCCAAGAGGTTGACATTCAGAGTAACAAACAACATGGCCGAATATGAAGCATGTGCTTTTGGTTGACTGCATTGATAGCCTTGAAAGCCGAAAGTGTGGAGGTCTACGGAGACTCGATGCTGGTAATCCGTCAGTTGCAAGGGGAATGGGAATTGAAAGAGGAACGGTTGAAGCCATACCTTTTCCACCTCAGAGAGTTGGCACAGGCCGTCCCCAATTGTAAGTTTCAGCACTTGCCGCGAGAAGAGAATCAGATGGCAGATGCACTGGCCACACTTGCAGCTACTTGGGAAAATCCAGAGAAGTTAGTGATGAGACCTTGGTATTGACTACAGCAAACAGGCCGATTTATGAGACAGAGAAAGTTCTGGAAGTGGAAATTGACGACGGTAAACCTGGTACCATGACATTCAGAGGTATCTAGAGCATGGGGAATTCCCAGAAGGGGCAGGCAGAAAAGATAGATTGGCCATTCAGAAGTTGGCCTCTCAGTACGTGATCTTGAAAGGAGAAATGTACAAAAGGCAAGCAAACGGCATTCAGTTGAAATGTTTGAGAAAAGAAGAAGCTCAGAAAGTGATGGAAGAGGTACATGCCGGGGTATGTGGTCCGCACATGAATGGGTTGAACTTGTCCCGTAAGATAGTGAGACATGGGTTTTATTGGTCGACTATGGAGGCGGACTGCGCAAGGATGGTAAAGCACTGTCACGACTGTCAAGTACATGGTAATCTGAGTCATCTGCCAGATACAGAGTTGCACGGTCTATCAGAGCCATGGACGTTCTCAGCATGGGGGATTGACATGATCGGGGAAATCCGACCAAATGCATCTAATGGGCATCGCTTCATAGTAGGAGCAGTGGATTACTTCTCAAAATGGGTAGAAGCTGAGTCATTCCGGAACGTTACAGCAAAGCAGATGACCAAGTTCATAGCACGGATCCTCATCTGTCGCTATGGTATGCCGCACCACGTGGTCACGGACAATGGGGTACAGATTCAAGGAGAGACGAAGGCAATGCTACAGAGGTACGGGATAGGCCATCATAAGTCATCACCTTACAGGCCACAGGCGAATGGGGCAGTTGAGGCAGCCAACAAGACTGTAAAGACAATTCTGGCTAAGATGACAGAGAACTGCAGGGATTGGGCTGAGAAACTACCATATGCCTTGTGGGGGTATAGACGTCAGTCAGAACAGCAACGGGTGCAACAACTTACTCCTTGGTGTATGGAATGGAAGCCGTACTACCAGTGGAAGTGGAAATACAGTCTATGAGGGTACTAGCAGAGACAGAGTTACCTGAGTCAGAATGGGCTGCACAGAGATTTGATCAGTTAGCACTGTTAGATGAGAAGAGGATGAGATCTTTACATCACATGCAGTTGTATCAGAAGAGACTAACCCGAGCATTCAACAAGAAAGTACGCCCCACCAAGATCAGAAAAGGTGATTTGGTACTTAAGCAATCAAGGCCGTCGATGACAGATCCTAGAGGAAAGTTCAAACCTAACTGGGAAGGACCTTATATAGTGCAAAAAGTAATGGGAAATGGAGCAGTGAGGCTATCAGACTTGGAAGGGAATGAGTTCACTGAACCAATCAACGTAGACAGATTGATGTAGTACTTTGCCTGAGGGAGAGAAGACCGAACAGTTACCAAGGGAATTAGCAGAAGACCTAACCCAACGGAATAAGAAAATCATTCATGCATACACGTAACATGCATTCTCTTCGTGTTTGTTTTTGTTTTGTGTTTGCAGGTTCGAAGAAAGGAGAAAGCAGCAGTTCGAGGGCAAGGCCCATATCCACTTGGGGGCGAGGCCCCACATCATCATCGGTCTAAGGGCGAGACCCATGTCAGCTTGAGGGCGAGGCCCATATCAACTTGGGGGCGGGGCCCATATCAGTTCGGGGGCGAGGCCCACATCGTCAGCAGTTTCAGGATGCGTCCTAGGGTCGAGGTACCCCTACTGTCAGTTGTAGTTCCGGGATGCGTCCCAGGGTCGAGGGCCCACTACATCATCTGTTAGAGGGTGAGGCCCTCATTTCCAGCGGATTTCGGGATACGTCCCAGGGTCGAGTGCCCCCGTGACGGTTGCAGTTATTGGGATGCGTCCCAGGATCAAGGTCCACTACATCATCAGCTCGGCGGAGCAGCAGGCAAGCCAGGTGGCAGCTGGCAAGCCAGGTAAGTGAAAATGCATTGCATAACTTTGATAGGATTGTTCAAAGTCACACACTGCACAAATCCCATTAAAGTGGGGGCGACTGTAGGCATTGCATTTTTACATGTGAAACCCGATGATGAGTCTCAGTTGGAGGCACTACCTTTTAAGTTGCGAAAGCCGCGGGAAACGGACATCGGAAGGGAAGAGTCAAAAATTGACTCATTGACGGATTAAGTTCACTAGTTTAGCTTCGAGTAGCTCGTTGGATTTCTATTTTAAAAATTATTCCCGGCCCAAGACACTCACAAAACACACACTTCGGCCCAAAACCCCCGCAAGCCCTTTGACCTTGACCTAAAACCCACACAAACCAACACACACCAAGCTAGGCCCACACGCCCCCAAGCCAAGGCCCACACGCCCATGGCCTCTAAAATACACCCAAATTAAATTAAATATTAATTAAATAATGTAATTGAATTAAGTAAAATAATTAAAACATTTACCAAATTAAAGGAGACATTAGAGAAACATATACCTAAATTAAAAAGATAATATACCTAATTAAAATCAATCTTAACCAATTAAAAATATTAGATGCCTAACTTAACAAATATCATGCCTAAATAATACAAATCATATATTATAACTTCCTAAATTGAATAAACCTTGTCCCCCCTCAATCTTGTGTATACCTTTCTTGGAAATCCTAAATTGAATGCAAGATCCCTTCCTTGTAAGACAAGGACAAACCCTAGCCCTCTCCTATATAAACATGCACTAACCAAAGCCATGGCCCCTCTCCACTCTCTCTAATACACGTCCAATGCATCAACATATTCCCTCATTCACACGCAAATCACAAGACCTTAACCCTAGAAGATATCAACCGCTCGGCCAAAGCAAAATCTTCTCTTCATCTCTCATTCTCTTGGCCGTGAACACAACCCCTAGCCTCCCATCCATTGCTGAATTTCAACATCCATCACCATCACCAAAATAACATCTAAAACATCATCATAACTCACACAAATCTCAACCAGAACAGAAGCAACATCAACGCATAAAAAACAACCAGAATAGTGCCCTTACACATCCAAAACCGACCCTAAAACAGCAGCAAACACGCCCCTAAACAGCAGCAAACAGTCCCTCCATTACCGAAAATCACAGCCCCCCTTAAACCCCCCACACATCACAAAAAACTGCACCTTTTTTAACCACTAAAACTAGACTGTTTAACCTCTAAAATAGCAGCAAAAACACCTTAAAACAACAGCAAACCACCCCTAAATCACCCAAACAAGTGAGTAAAAAACTGTACATCTAACCATTAAAAAGTCACACAAAAACCTGCACTTAAAGCCTTTAAAAACATCAAAAACAGTAGCCTAAAACACCAAAACAGTGAGCTGAAACAGTGAGCAGAAAAACATCAAAAAACAGCAGCAAAACGACGCCAAAACAGTGAGAAAATAGTGGAACAGCGAGCCAAAATGCGAAGCTAGTGAACCGGAAAAGTAAGGAGCTTTCATCCCTTCCGATCTCCGCGAAACGCAAGTCTGAGGACACCTAAAAAGGTTAGACCTGAGGGTATTTTTCACACTTATTTCTATTTAATTTTTGATCATTTACTTTGATTGCATTTTCTGTATTTGTGACATTTGTTGTATATATGATGTTTTTGTGGATTTTGGATGAAAAATGTGTCGCCTCTCGTGGTATATAGGATGGAAACCCGGACGTAAATTTCATAGCCGATTCCGAATAGACGGTAGTATGATCTGCACTCGGGCCACAACTCCACGTACCACTTGAGTAAACGGCATGTTCTTTTGTTTAATCTTGAGTTGTTTAATTATTCCGCCATTTAATTTTCTGCACGTTATTTATTTATGTAATGATAAGAAAAGCACATGGGCTTAGTAAGTCGGATTAAAGGCCCTCCGTTTTACGAGGATAAGATCCTTACCACGATGTTTCGCCGCGTCGAGTATTTTTGTGTTTACTTTTGTCTTTATTTATGCATATTATGTGTTTATTGCGCATGGGCTTAGTAAGTCGGGTCAAAGGCCCTCCGTTTCACGGGGATAAGATCCTTACCACGATACTTCACCACGCCGGATGACGTACACTCGATTGGACTTGAGATATGTTCAATCGGATATACTAAGTCCGATATCTTGTCTTTGTTATTACGCCTTTATTTTATGCATATTATATGTCATTGCGCATGGGCTTAGTAAGTCGGATTAAAGGCCCTCCGTTTTACGGGGATAAGATCCTTGCCACGATGCTTCGCCGCGCCGAGAATTTTTGTGTTTACTTTTGTCTTTATTTATGCATATTATATGTCATTACGCATGGGCTTAGTAAGTCGGATTAAAGGCCCTCCGTTTTACGGGGATAAGATCCTTACCACGATGCTTCGCCGCGCCGAGTATTTTTGTGTTTACTTCTGTCTTTATTTATGCATATTATATGTTCATTGCGCATGGGCTTAGTAAGTCGGATTAAAGGCCCTCCGTTTTTACGGGGATAAGATCCTTTACCACGATGCTTCGCCGCGCTTCTTGTCATGTCACTGATTATTTTGTATATCATTGCCTTATTCATGCATGTATTATGGAATTCCATATAGTTGCACCATTTACCCTAGTCTTGGCTTAATGTATTACAATTTATGCATCCATGTTGTGAAGGCTTGTGGACATTATTTCTTATGGTATATCGGATGGAAACCCAGACGTAAATTCCGTAGCCGATTCCGAATGGACGGTAGTGCGGTCTGTACTTGGGATATAATTCCATGTACTACTTGGAAAAGTATTCACATGCGTGTTTGTGCTCATGTTAGTTGCATCCTTTAGCATCACATTATGGCATGTTCATCTTTAATGTAAAATTGCATCTTTGATTGGCATATTTAAATTCGTGTCTTTCTTCATCTTTTCAAGTTATGTGTTTATATTAATTTCATGTATCATGCGGTTATTTTGACCATATTTTATATGCTTCTTTGCATAATGCGCCTATTACATTATTTGTTGTCATTTTGATTTCATTTATATTACATGCAAATGTTATCATGACTGTTTGTGTTTATGTTTACATGAATGATTGAATTCTTATGACGTTATGTGCTTGTTGTTGCAAAGGCCTACCTTTAAGCATGTGAATTTGGCAATAAGATTTGATTTCATGTATGTTAGATGTAAACTTTACCTTTAAGCATGTGAATTTGGCAATGAGATTTGATTTCATGTATGTTAGATGTACACTTTACTTTTAAGCATGTGAATTTAGGATTGTGGTGCACTTGGAAATATATGTCATAGGCTTGGTTGGATTATTGCATAAATCTTTACATTACAAGTGGCATAAGTAAGGGACCATTCTGAACCCAATGGTTTGAGGTCTTCCCTTGCGAGGGGTGAGTGCGGCCTTAAATCTTTATCCCGGTTCACACCTGGTGGCGACTCCCTTATTCTCCGATTTAGTCCTCTGTCGGCTACTCCGTACTCCCAACTAGGCCCCCGAGCCTAGAACAGCATGCGTCGCCCAGGCTCCACTGTGTTCCCACAGTAATTTTGACGAAATTATTTGAAAACGCGTAAAGCTAAGTATCTAAATGAAATTGTAAATTCAATACTAGCCTCCCACTATTTTTCAGCGAGTCTCTAACCCTCTGTTGAGTACTCGGGAAACCTAGTTTCCTAGCGGGCTAGGATCACGTTAAATAACACACAACCTTGACTTTGGCCAACAAGTTGTGTGATATTTAACTAGGTAGATCTCGAAGATCAATTGGATCTAATCCAACTCCTAGATCCGGTAGGTGGATATCCAAGTCTGAAACATATATACAGTATATATACCAATATATCCAATATATTTTCCTAACCTTTTTCCTCTGAATCAACTAAGCCTTGGCTTTGGCACAACAACCTTAATGATTCCAGTTAAGCGGGACCCATTGACATGGAAAGCTTCGTAATCAATGTCGATGGACAAGAAGTGATCTTGACTTTGGCCAACAAATCACAACTTGGACAAGACACCGATATAGAACAAAACTTTCATGATTCAAACACATCCGCAATTGACAAAGGTCTTGACTTTGGCCAACAAACCAATGCCAACTTTGGATCTTGAGTAAGAATCACTCAACGGAAGGAAAAACACTTAATATGTTTTTGAGTGTTTTTCGCGTAAATTGGCATCCAATTTATTATCTTTGATTAGGTCTCATCATACACCCTTAAGCATGCTTCTAAAACATCAAAAGACGCAAAAGTAAATTAATAACGATATGCGGATGGATATTTAAACAGATTGTTCCTAGAACAAATCGCTCTATTTCCTCTCCCCGGCTAGAACTATTCTAACTCCTACCCTATTACAAAATACAATAAAGAAACCTCATTTACATTGAGGGGAATAGGTGAGAAGAGAATTACAAGGAGTAAAGAGATAAAAGGCTGGACATGCAGGCCCAATTTAATAAATTCTAAATTTATTACAATTTCCAAAATTACCCTTGCCCTTCTAATATCCATCTGATATACATTATTCATACAACACATTTATGTATTCAAACAAAGCATGTTATTCAATCAATCTAATCCAATTAATTAATCTTTGATTAATGACCATCCAATGTTCAAACAATGATTTGATTTGCGCGAGTCCAACTCGTTTAAGAATAATTACTTTTAAGTACGTATTCTTGAATTATATCGAACTACAACTTTAAATCCAATTTATTTGTATTCAATACTAATTCTAATTTAATTCTAAATTAAATATTTACACTTATTTATTTGCCTTAAAGACTTGGATTCAAAATCCAATCTTGATGGGTCTCAAAGGCCCAATAACATCCAATGTCATTTTAATTAAAGTCCAATGGGCTTTTAATTGATTCTTAAGGCATGAGCTTTGGCCATAATGGATCAAACCCAAAATGCCAAGGCCCAATAGGAATCACCCTATTGCCAACAAATCAATTTAGGCTCATTAGGCCCAATTAAATTCTTTAAAGGGTCAAGAGATGTATTTGGACTTTATGGAATTGGTTTTGGGTCCAATAGGATCCAATCCAAAAGTCCAAAACCAAACTTGGTCAAACCAAGCCCATTAGGCCCAAATACACACTTTTAGCCCAATAAATTTTAAAAGGCCAATTATTACAATTTTAATATTCCAAATATTATAATTATTATAATTAAAGTGTATTAGTCATGATTAATTAATTAAACTCAATATTTCCAAAATACCAATTAACTTAATTAATCATTGTAGGCATTGCATTATTGCATATCAGCCCGATGATAAGTCTCGTATGGAGACAACTACTTCTTTAGTCATGAAAGTCGCGGGAAACGAACGTTGGAAGGATAAAATTGGAAAATAGAATTTTGTTGGATTTTATCTGAGTTGTTTAGCTTTGGGTTCGCTTGTTGGACCTCCGTTTTAAAACACATCCCTAGCCCAAACCCATTAAATCACATCCAAATTAAATAAATAAAATATTAAAATACACCTCACAAATTAAATAATTAAAACCAATTAAATTAAATAAATCACATTCCTAATTTAATTAAATCACCTACCAATTTAAGATAAAACACATTCTTAATTTAATTAAATCACCTACCAATTTAAATAAATCATATCCTTAACTAAAAAGAACAAATCAAATTAATTCCCCTAATTAAAGATTTTCCCTATCACATACTAAATTAAAAATATCTCCTAATTAATACACAAATTTGATTCCTTCTCCAACACGGTAAACCCCTTCCCTTGGCCTATAAAAAGAACCATTCACCCCTTACCAAAGGCTGGCTGGCAGTTTCACATAAAAAAAACACACAAAATAATAACCCTAAACCTACCCTTCTCTCCCATCTCGGTACTCACAAGAATACACCCTAAAGGCTCCTCTCTCTCGCCTCCATCACTCATCTCTCTCTCTTATCCTCTCTCTCTCTCTCTCAATCAAAGCCAACAAAACCTAAACACAAAGCCAACTTCACCGATCATAAATCAACAAACTCTCGGCAAAACTAAACCCTAAATCCTTGACACGTAAACAGTGCCCTTCACTAAGCAACTTCTCTCTCAACTCCCCAAACAGCAACAATAGTCGTGAACAAGAAAATAAGAGCCCATTCACTCACGACTAAAATAAACAAACAATCAAACCCTAACAAACCTTCAACGCTTGGACTCTCACTCTCTTTACCCTACACGCCAATCACCCCTCTCTCCATCGCCCTCCAACCAGCCACTCAGCCGACTACTAACAAACAATCGACACACTGCATGCATGAATAAACCCTAATTCTTGGTGCCTCCACTCACGAACTCAAGCCATCACACCAAGCCTGCCACCACGCAATTAATCATCAAAGCCCTGATCCCTCAAGCACCTGCCCACCTTCACGCTGCCATCAAACAAGCAGCTTCAGCAACACGCGTCCTCTTCCTTACCAATCGACACAGCCCCTCTAATCACATAAACAACAACTCCACGACACCTAGCACGCACAAGCCTCACATTGCACTCAGCTCTCCATGACACCTAGCACTCACAAGCCTCACATCGCACTCAGATCTCAGCCTTCAATGCCAAAAACACTACCCCATGCACAATAGCACACTGCCATACGCCCTCATGTAATCATTCAATCCACGCCATTTACGTCCCTGACCTAGCAGCCCTCTTCAAGCCCTCCAACTCACGCCATTTACATCCCTGACATTGCCCCATCTACATAACTCAAACAGCGCCCACACACTGCCATCCAGCCTCCACTGAGCATTTGAACACCCACACATTGGCGACACCTTGCGTCCCTCGCACCCATAACAGCCACCAAGCAAACACCCGCACACCACAAGCATCACCTCACCCAACCGACAAAATTCACGCCCTAAACTAAGCACAGCACACTCAGCCCTTTGACACTTGACGCGTAAGAAATAAATTGACACACGTCCTTTACAAAACATAGCACTTAACACACCTTCTCAACCCCTAGCCTCCATCACGCCACCTGCCTCATCTCTTCATCTCACATAACAGTTCACGCACGTTGACACAGCAGCCATAAGCCTCACCTCCACTCACGCACATCAAAGCCCTTGACACCACGTGCTTGTTGGACAGTTATGACCCATAGCGTCACTATTTGTACAGATCATTGTGTTGTTGTACAAATTAACTATGTGACAAAGGAAATTGCACTCTTATCATTTGTGATTAGATCACCAAGATGTATAAATGATGAGAGGTCCTTATGATTTGTTCCTTGATTGAGAATGATATGAGACAGTATCAATCAACGAAGGATAAATCATTAAATATCCCTAGTCAGAGTATTATCGAGATTGGACATCGATAAATACGTAAAAGACTAGTATCGTACTTGTACGCGTTGTGAGGGCACAACGGCGTAGTTCTCATATACTTAAGTATTGGATACTTATGCAAGTGTCTTAGGAGGTTGTGTTTCACCGACGGTACGGGAAACAGCTTCGCTCTGGATAGACCCCCTCGGAATCCCATTGGTAGTTTGACTATGTGTCTATGGGAGTCTGACATCAGGGTAGGTGTATTTGGTCTTAACTTGAGACTTGCACCGCTAATGCTTACGACAATCAATATACTTTGGTTGAGGTCGTCTAGGGCTTTAACCGGTTCTGTGTACGCCGATACTAGGTATATTGAGAATCGTAGAGTATTGGGTGTGATGTCAAGACGGAAGTATCACTCCAGTCATAGTGGAGATGATGTCACGTAGGATACAGTATTAGTACTCTTAAGTGCTGCGCGGCCATCGGGATATTATGACTAGGTCATGTATATCCGATTATAGAGACTAGTTACTAGACATCCGACATGTGCTTCGTACGGGGCAGACACAACTCCAGCCCCAGGCCTAGCACGTGACAGTCCGATACTGGATCGAAATACGCAATACTACGGTATACTACGCTTGATATAGATCACATATTCCTGTAAGAATATTTTCGCAGAATTGGGTAGGCATGGCGCTTTGCTAGAAGCCAACCTTATCTTGTGAATCGGTAAAACGTAGTACTTGGTACGTACGTGTTCGGATAGTCCGACGACCCGATTTACTGCCAACATATCCGGGGATCTCTTGGGTCTTGTCCCAATGATACACCGATGAAGTATGACTCGCACTTTAATTAATCTGGGATTAATTTGATGAGAGAGAAAATTAATCTAGGATTAATTTCGGAGATATTTTATCTAGGATAAAATATTAATAAAAGAGAGATAACGATTAATTTGGAATTAATCGGTAAATTGATATATTTGATATATATTAAACGAAATTGGATTTCGACGCGGAATTAAAATTGAATTTTAATTCGGGCGAACGAATTAATTTACAATTAATTCGTTAGCGACATGAATAGTGAATTCGCTAGGCGTAATCATTTAATTACGACGCAACGGATAAATCGTTAATTTGGAATTAACGAACCCGAGCCCGAGTGTGATTGCGAGCGCATTCGTATTTCAAATTCGAGTGCGGCACGCAAGTCACATCAAGTGTCAAGTCATTCGTCACATCAAAGCGTCAAGTCATTCGTCACATCAAAGCGTCAAATCAAATGTCACTTTGAGTGATATGACATTTGATTGATGTGAGTGATTGATTGATTGAAAGACTTGACACTTTAATAAAGTGATGTTGATGTGAATAGTGATAGACAAGATGTGTGTATTGATGGCTTTTTATTGTTTTACTTTTTGAAAGCAAATTCAAGTGAAATTCATTTGAAATTCACTAAAGTGTATAAGATACACTTTAAATGCAAATGCAAATCACTTTTACACACATTCATCTCTCCATTCTTTCTCTATGGTTCACGCCCAAGAGGGCTGTCACTACCTGAAAATTGCGTGAACAATGGGGCCATTTGAGGGTTTTGTGGCAAGACCCAAGTGCTAGCACACTCCCGAGAGACATACGAAGGTGTTAGGGACACTTACCCTTGAGCCGGGAATCGTTCGACGAAGATTCAGAGCTCAAAATCTCAGCTCAAAACTGAAAATTGCATGCAGTTGTCTGCTCACTGCCTTGGCGAAAAGAAGGGGGATAATGGTTTTGTTCGTCTTCAATCGTCTCAACCGATCGATGTGAGTATTCCATAACTCCTTTGAGATTTATTCCACACTTTATCTTGCTTGTTTAATGATCTTGGGACCTAGATAATCACCAACAATGGCATCAAGAGCCTAGGTGCAAGCATGAAATTTTAGGGCTTAAAAATTTGGGTAAATTTGTTTTGAGCATGATTTGAATGAATTGATTGTTTGAGTATGCTTATAACATGTTTAATTGCATATTGGTTTGACCAATTTGTTGAAAATTCATTTGGAATAATTTTCCCCAATATTTTATGTGTTGGCCGAATGTGATGATTGTATGGAATTCTTGGAATTTTTGATTTTGGTTCATTGGATGAATTGGAATCATCTTGGATGATGTTAATTTGAGATTGATTGGATTTAATTTTAAATTGAACAAAAACCCTAAATTCCATATGTTGGTCGAATGGTATAGCCCCATTAATGTCTTGAAATTTTGATTTTATGAACATTAGATGTGTATGAAATCATTCGGGAAGTTAATTCATTGTCGATTGTGTAATTAATCGGATTGAATTCAAATCGGACAAAATTACCTTCCTTGCCGGAGACATAGAAGCATGTAAATGGGTTTGATTTATTCAAAACATGTTGGACATGTGATGATGATATTAAGTATGGTTAATTGGACTAATTTGATGTTTCGAAAATATCGATCTAGGTGATTAATCATGATTTGCACTTTAGGTTAATTATATTATGAAATTGGATTTTATGAATTTAATTAATTGGGCCTTGAATTGGATTTGGGCTTTTAAATGTAAATGGGCTTATTGGGCTTTGTTGTACAAAGTTGGGTTTAGGCCAAATGGATTGGATCCAATTGGGCCCAAAACCACTTCCGTTAAGCCCAATTGCGACTTAATGAACCTTTAAAGTTTAATTGGGCCTAATGGGCCAAGATTGATTTATGGGCTTATGGGGTCAATCCCGGATTGGATTTTGGTTATTCGGTTTGACCCGAGTTGACCAAAAGTCCACGCCTTAAGAAATCAATTAAAAGCCCATTAGACTTTAATTGAATTGACGTTGGATGTTAATCAGTCTTTGAGACGCGTTACGATTAAATTTGGAATTTAAGTCGTAAAAGGTTTATTATTAAAGTGTAAAATTTAATTTGGAATCAAATAACGAATTAGAATTGAATTCATATTAAATTGGATTTAATGACGTAGTTTAATTTAATTCGAGAATTCGTACTTTGAGTACTTATTCGCAAAACGAGTTTGACTCGAACAAAATCAAATCGTTGTTTGAACATTGGATGATCACTAATTATCAGATTAATTAATTTGATTAGATTGATTGATAACATGCTTTGTGTGAATACATGGTTGTGATGAATGAATAATGTATATCGGATGGATATTAGTCGGGTGAGGGTAATTTTGGAAATTGTTGTAATAAATTTGATTTATTAAATTGGACCTGCGTGTCCAGCCTTTTCACCTCAATTCTCTTTGTATTCTCTTCTCACCTATTCCCCTCAATGTAAATGAGGTTTCTTTAGAAGTGTAGTGTAACGGGTAGAAGTAATACAAGTGCTAGCATGAGAGAGAAAGGGAGAGATTTGATCTAGGATCAATGTGTTAAGTATCCATCCGCATATCATTATTATTTATTTTCATATGTGCTTTATTATGTATTAGAATGCATGTTTATGATGATGAGACCTTAACAAGATAATAAATTGGTAGTCAATTTGCACGCGAAAAACCTCATCAAATATCATGCGTTTTTCCTCCATTGAGTGTTTCTTACTCAAGATCCGAGATGGCATTGGGTTGTTGGCCAAAGTCAAGCCCTTTGTCCGTCGAAGATGTGTTTGAATCACGAGAGTTTTGTTCTATATCGGTGTCTTATCCAAGTTGTGGTTTGTTGGCCAAAGTCAAGACCGCTTCTTGTCACTCGACATTGATTACGAAGCTTTCCATG
>SKCR01019004.1:0-57729 GCA_019454045.1 Zanthoxylum bungeanum
TTATTTAGAGATTGCTAGTAGATACGTCGACGAGATAATACCTATAGAGATTTGACGTTCACATCTATATCTCTGGGATTATCTGGATACCTGTGACGGAGGGATTATACATATGCAATGACCTCGACTGTATGATTCAGCTAGATTATCAGTGATCGTCATAATCTACGGGTGGATAGATTATGGACATGAAATTGGATTTCGTGACGGATATACCTGAATCTAGAGAGTCTCAATAATGAAACATACTCATAGAGCACTAGAGCAACATTTATGAATAATGATGATTATTTATAAATCGTTTAATCGTTAAACGAAAAATACATGCGAACGGGCCGAACCGTCATTTCCTAATTAATGTGTATTTGTATTTAATATATGATATTATTAAATACACATTAATAAATAGTCAAATAAAGGTATTTGACATATATCATTAATATTGTATTTGAGATATTTAAAGTAAATATAATACATATATTGATATTTGTATTTTAATTAATTAATTATTTAATTGTTAAATGATTAATATAATTAAAATATAAATATATCACCAAATGATAAAGTTAGGAAGTGATTATAAGTGCAATTGTTGACTTATACTTTAAGGAAATGGTTGTCAAATTGATTTTGACTTCTTAAGATATTTGTTCAAAATTGTTTGAAAATGAAAATATCTTTTTCCTTTATTTCTTGCTAAATTCGGCCATACACTTAAATATAAGAGTTATATTTTTCTTAGTTGCATTTTTGACTTAATTAAATGTCTTTAAAG
Organism: Zanthoxylum bungeanum; assembly: GCA_019454045.1. Taxonomy (NCBI): domain Eukaryota; kingdom Viridiplantae; phylum Streptophyta; class Magnoliopsida; order Sapindales; family Rutaceae; genus Zanthoxylum; species Zanthoxylum bungeanum. Next base: position 776 of record SKCR01019004.1, read on the forward strand.
TTGTTTTTTGATATTTAACCAAGTTGATCAAATGTAAGGTGAAATGAAATTGAAATTAATTAACTTGTATTTGGTTTGGTGAATTTCGGCCAAGGCATCTTTGATACAAGTATATATTGTTTTCATTTCATTTCATTGTTAACCTAATACACTTTAAAAGAAAACTCCATTAATGGAAACCAAAGGAAGCTTGTGAGAAAGAAAGAAGAAGAAACCAAAGAAAGCTTGATTTTTAGTAAGTTTTTCCAACTTACTATTAGAAAGGAAAATGTTCCTTAGGATCTAGGCTTTAAAATATGATGTTCTTAGGTTATTTCTTTATTATTCTTTGTGTTTTTGATGATGGAAGTTTTGGTGAAAGTGTAGAGCATGTATGATGAAGGAAGCTTATGGCTATTGTAGTAATAAGTGTTCTTTTATGGTTTTGGAAACCTTGTTGCTAATCTAGAGTTGTTGACCCACTCTTAGATGACCTAGATTTGATCTTGAGTTGTTTCATTGTGTTGAGACTTTGATTGGATGGAAGAAACATGATTGAAGTATTGGATTTAACCAATTTGGTCTAATTTGTCCAATTTGAAGAAATTGAAAAATTATGGTTCTTGACCAATTCCAAATTTGGGGCTTTTCATATATGTTGTGTATTTGGATGTTTATATGATGCATATAAAGTTTCATGTTCATTGGATTACATCTTGATGTGTTTTGATGCATGAAATGACAAAGTGCACACTTTGGCACCAAAGTGGTGCATTCGGCCAAATGAAGAAAAAATGGGGATTTATGTTGTCCTTGGTGTTTTGATGTTTTGAACATGCTAAGTTCATCTTAGAAATGATTTAGAATCATTCAAAATTGATTTGATCAATTTCGGACTAAAATGGACAAAGTACCAAGTGTAAGGGCAATTCGGTAAATTCACTTAAATATGATTTATTTGAATTTTATTTCATAATTTGATTATTGGATAATTAAATAAATACGTTTATTTAATTAATCCGAGAAAAAATTTTGAAATCGGAAAATATGATTTTCCACCGCTTCCGCTGCGTTACCGGATTTAGCCCCTAAAACCCCTACAATTTCTTCAACTAGTCACTTTGCCAACTACTTAGGCTCTTACTGTTGGAAACCTATTGTTAAGTGCTTACTATTCTAACCTATATCACATACTCAAGGAATCAGATAAAAATCTATTGGGCACTTATCAATTCTAAGATTACATCCTATAACAAAAAACTCATCATGTGAACTATGCTTCACTACCACAGACTATTTTTTTATTTTGTAATAAATAGTAGGAACTAACACTAACATGAACACACACCCCAAACTTAAAATTTGTATGGTCCTCAATGTAAAATAAGCATAAAGAAAAAGAGTGAGGAACAACATTACCGTGTATGGAGTTGATCAGGTTTCTACTGGTCAGACTTTGGTTGCTCAAAGTGTATAGGTTGTGCTAGCACCTGCATAAATACACATGTAAACTAATAAACAGGTAAATAGCACATAAGAAAAATAAAATAAAATAAAATAAGACAAAAAATGAATTTGTGGGGTGCCTCCTCGCTAATGCTAAGTTTAACGTCTTCAGCCAGACGTGGCCATCTAAAAAAACATAGAGGTCCCAATTCATGTATTGGGTTTGTAGTTGTGTACTTCCCAATTGTACGCCATTTTTCCTTCTATACGGCAATATATACTTGGACTAGTTTGCAATAGCCTACTTCCCCCGATCATCCACTTTCACCCACACTTGTTTGCCTTTATCAGTTGCTGTAGAGGTTGTAGTTACTAACTACGCTTTCTATTTTTTCTTGGATGGACTGGGGTTTGACGGTTTTGGTGGTGTAGTTACTTGATGTAGCACGGTGTCGGATTGATAACACACCGCGGCTATGTTGTAGTGCTCTTCATGTAAATCTGCCTTGAAGGCCTCACACACCACTGCTTTTTCGGTCAACTTATTTGTCTGTTTTTTCGCTTTCGCTTCCTTTTTGCCTTCCTTTAGCTTCATTAAAGCTCTATTTTCTAGACTTTCTTTGTCTCTTGCAAAATTGAACATTCTGACAACTAACATCTCTCAATTCACTCGGAAAATGAGGAGGTCTGATTGTACGTCTATTGACGCTCCTGCTACTGTCAGAAAAGGTCTTCTCAAAATGCAAGGTATGTCAACGTCTTCCTCCATTTCCAGAACTATTGGAAGTGCAAAAGTTTCATCTTGACCATCATATCCTCTACCTTCCTTTTGGGTACCTTGATGGTTCTATCAGCTAATTTCAAGGTCATGGACGTAGGCTTCAACTCATGGTATCCTAATCGCTTAGACATAGGCAGCGGCATTAGCACTACAAGAAAACTGTCAAATAGCGATGGAAAAATCTATAGCTAACTGACCACTAGCGATGGAAATAGCGACAGAAAAATTTCGTCTTTTTTTTTGTCACAAAAAATAGCGACGGAACTATTACATCTGTCGCTAAAATTAGCAACATAATTTTATTCCGTCTCTATATAGCGATGGAAATTGTCTCTTATTAGCGACGGAAATTATTCCATCGCTAAATAGTGACGAAAAATTCTGTTTTTATTTAGAGACGGAATAATTTCCGTCACTAAATAGCGACGAAAATTCTGTTTCTATTTAGCGACAGAATAATTTCTGTCGCTAAATAGCGACGAAAATTTTGTTTCTATTTAGAGACGGAATAATTTTCGTCGCTAAATAGCGACGGAAATTTCGTTTCTATTTAGCGATGGAATAAATTCCATAGCTAAATAGAGACAGAATTTCTATAGTTATTCCATAACTATATATTTAAAAAAAAAATTAAAAACGAAAATTTTAAAATTTTAGAGAGGCGGAAAATTTAAAATTTTAAATATGCATGAAACTCTTAAAATTTTAGAAAGGAAAAAATTTTAATCTGAAATTTTAGAAAGGTGTGAAATTTTATAATTATATAGATGTGAGAAATTTATAAATTGTAGAGAGATGACATTTTTAAATTTTAGATAAGGGAAAATTTTAAAATTTTTAAATGGTGGAAAATTTTAAAGAATTGACTTTTTTAATGTTATATATAAATCTTCAATTCCACAAGACACTGTAATGTCCACCGCAAGCTTCGACACACCACCATCCATTTATGCCACTTTAAACAAAAAAAAAATATATTAGTGTTTGTTTCTTAGGAAATTTTAAAAGTGGAGATGCGAAAAATGAGAGATTGATAATGAGAGTTGAGGTATGAAAAAATTTGATAGTATATGGAATTGAGTAGGAAAATTTTGGATGATGTATTGGAGTTTTGAGTTAAAAAGATTGTGGTGTATATATAGAGGAAAAAAAATAAGAGAAGCGGGAAGATTTGTAAATTTTGTAGACATTTAAAATTTTCGTAAAACGGGAAATTTTTGAAATTATTGGAGGATTGAAAATTTAAAAATTAGCGACGAAATAAGGATTCCGTTTCTATTTAGCGACGGAATAGAGATTCCGTTTCTAATTAGTGACAGAAAATCTGTCTCTATTTTTTAAAAAAATGGCGCCGAAATGATTAAATTTTTGGCGGGATTGAAAATTTTTAAATTTGCTATGAAATTTTAATTATGTTTCTAATTATTGACGGAAAAATTCCGTTTCTAATTACCAACAGTTTTAGAAATTAGAAATTAAAATAAAAATAAAAATAAAAATAAAAAATTTAAAATTAGCGACGGAATAAATATTCTGTTTATAATTAGCGACGGAAAAATTCTGTTTCTAATTACCAATAGTTAGAAATTAAAATAAAAATAAAAATAAAAAATTTAAAATTAGCGACGGAATAAATATTCTATTTCTAATTAGCGACGAAATTTTAATTCCGTTTCTAATTAACGACGGAATTTTAATTCCGTTTCTAATTAGCAACAGAAAAATTCCGTTTCTAATTACCAATAGTTTTGGAAAATAGAAATAAAAATAAAAATAAAAATAAAAATTTAAAATTAGCGACGAAATAAAGATTATGTTTCTATTTAGCGACGGAATATTAATTCCATTTGTAATTAGTGACGGATTAGCGACGGAAAAATTCCGTTTCTAAATGAAATTAGCGACAGAATAATAATATGTTTCTAATTAGCGACGAAATTTTAATTACGATTCTAATCAGTGATGGAATTTTGATTCCGTTTCTAATTAGCGACGGAAAAATTTCGTTTCTAATTACCAATAGTTTTAGAAATTAGAAATTAGAAATTAAAATTAAAATTTAAAATTAGCGAAAGAATAATGATTCCGTTTCTATTTAGCGACAGAATATTAATTCCGTTTCTAATTAGCGACGAAAAAATTTTGTTTCTAGGTGAAATTAGCGACGTAATAATAATTTTTTTCTAATTAGCGACAGAATTTTGTTTCCGTCTCTAATTTAGAGATGTAAATTTTTTTGTCGCTAAATTCCGTCCCTAATTTCATTATACGTTTCAATTCTGTCGTTAAATTTTGAAATAGAATATTCCGTCGCTAAATTCCGTCGCTAAAATTGTAATTTTTGTAGTGTAGATTAATCGCATAAGGCTCTTGTCTCGCAATTTGCAATGGTGCATTCTATGGTGAACATCTGACACACTCACAAATTGGTTATTTACTCGCAAGTATAAGAGTGTCGAAGTAATAAAATAGTCCGGTAAGTCCGGAGTCGATCCACATGGAATAAATTTAATAAGATAAAATAATACTTCAACTAATAAAATAAAAAATAAAATAAAATATTAAGGTTAGGGGATCCACTCTTGACATTTCAAATATAAATATTTTTATTTTTATTTCTTATAAAGTATAAATATAATTATTTTCCAATCAATTTATTTCATGATCATCAGATATTAATTATGCTAACACATATAATTTGTTATGTCGATAATTAGTCATGCCAATGTACTAAATATGCCAAAACATGTAGAAATGTATTGTCTATAACTAATCCAGATTCTCATATTTATGAGATTCAAGTATTATCTGTGTCAATCAGGGACTGTCTACAGCTAGTTAAGAGCTCTATATAAATTGGAAATACTACGAATTTATCTGGAAATAATCACAATTTATAAAATATAATATAAATAAAAATCACGTATATTTTCATACCACTAGCTTCTCCATTTACCCCAGCATGATACAAATTAGCATAACAATATATAAATAAAAACACTCATAATTTTTTAATAAAAGAAAAATAAATTACAAAAAAAAATACAAATAATAACTCATCCCACAAAATCTCAAGAGAGATCTATGAGAATTTTGCTGAGGAAAATGAGGAGCACCTTTTGCTTTGCAAATTGCAAGACTTTACAAATTGCAAAGTCTTACAATTTGCAAAATTAGAAAAAGGTGTCAAAAGTGGATTGACAATTTTTTTTTTAAAAAAAATATTTTTTGTTTTTTTTTTATTTTTATTTTTTGCTTTTGTTTTTTGTTTTTCTATTTTTTTTATACTTTTGTCCTTTTTTTTTGTTTTGTCTTTTATTCTTTTGTTTTTATTGTTTTTATTGTTTTGACTTTTTTATTTTTTTATAATAATACATTATATAATAATAATAATAATAATAATTATTATTATTATTATTATTATTATTATTAAATACATGTGTGACTTAATACATTATAAGCTCATTTTATTGACAATCTAAACACAGTGAATATTTTCCAAGTCCGATTTGAATCTAGCTGTCACGCTCTTTTCGGATTTCTGGGTCATGAAGTCCATATTTCATATGCATTTTTCCTATTGAGCTTCCAAAGCAGTATTTTTCCTACACAATAAATAAAAATCACAATAAAAATATATAAAATATAAATTTAATTATTATTTCACAAATCTGCTAAATTAAGTGGATTAATGAAACTATAAGTGTAAAATGATTAATTTTTCTTTTAATAAATATACACTTTTTAGTGTTCATCAAACACGCCAGGATCCTTACACTTTGTTGCAGTCGGCCTTTTCAATATTACATTGCACACTTCTGTATGTTGGAGTTTTTGGCAAAATACCCGGGTTACGCAGCGGAATGCGAGAAAATCAAAATTTTCAAAAACAGAAATTTTTAATCCAGAAATCATAATATCACTAAATTACCATAAGACCCCAAAACTTTTCATTTTCATCATTTCAGTCCTAGATTGTTCAAAACAAGTTTAGGTGATTTCCAATCACAACCAAAATGATTTGTATATCAAATATACATTAAAACAGAAATCTGATTTTTTTTTTCAGATTTTTCAGTAATTACGGAAATGCCCCAAAACTTTGCATTTTGATCATTTTAGTCCTAATTTATCAAAAACATAATTAGGTGATTTCAAATCACTACAAAAATGATCTATACATGTCTTATACATGAAAAATACAATTTGCAATTCAAGAAACCAACTTTTCCAAATTTCCGAATAGGTCCCTCAACTTTCCAAAAATTACACTTTTGTCCAAATCGGTTCAAAACCTTTCAAGATCAAGTCCAATCAACACCAAAATTAATATGCACCATATATACATCATTAATCAACACTTATATGAAAAGCCCCAGATTTGGAGAGGATTATGAACCTTAATTCCTCAAAATTGTCCAAATGGCCAATTAACATCAAATTAATTAAATTCAACACTTTAATTCAATCCTTACTACACCAAACAAGTCTCACCACCGTGAAATAACTCAAGAACAATTCTAGGTCATTTATGAGTGGCTAAGCAACTCTAGAATGGCTACCAAGTTATCAAATAACCAAAAGTAAGCTTAATAACACTTAATAAGCTTTCTTTACTAAATACACATGCTAACATCTTTCATTCATGCTTCAAACTGATTACAAACCCAAGAGAATAGAGAAAACATAACAACATCATATGTTGAAGTCTAAGGCATGGAAATAATTTTCAAGTAAAGAAAAGTATGAAATTACCTTAATTTTCAAGACTTTCTTAACAAATCTCCTTTAGCACTTAGGTTTTCTCTCAAATCCATTTTTTTGTAATATATTTTTGAAGCCAAAAGTTGAAGCAAAATGAAAAAATAAACCCATTTATACTTAGGGTTGGCCGACACTACAAGGAGAAAATGGTAATTTTGATTTTCAATTTTTCAATCAATATTAAAAAAATTCAAAGTCAAAAATTCTATCATGTTCATAAAGCAAAATACATGTGCACCAATCAAAATTAGCCATTTAAAAGCATAATAATGATAAAGATAAACATATTAAATAATTCTAATTATTTAACAATTAAATAATTAGACATATACCTAATACAAATATCTAAATACATGTATCATATTTACATTAAATATTCCATAATACATATATTTGAAACACATGTCAAATACTTTTGTTGATGGCTGATTTCGGTCTCAGGGGCAATAAGGGTTTTTTACTCCCGAGACAATCCTCCTCCAACTGTGAATTTGTTTTGTTTATGGGAAACCAAAAGCAAATTTGGCAAAAGACAAATAAATACGCCAATCGACAAAGAGATTTAACGTGGTTCGACGGATCAGATCCAACCTACATCCACGGGCACAGAACGAACGATGTTTTATTACTGAAATATGCTTCTCTGCTCTGTTTTTGTGTTTACAAGTCTGATGGTAATGATATTGATCTTGATTCTCATGCCACTTACTTACACTTTCCCCTTCTATTTATAATAGTGAAGAAATCAGATTCTTTTTCCCATAAGGATTCCTAGTTAAAAACTACCTTCACTTCCATATACTATTAGGATACTGACTCATCAACCTTTCCCCATGAAAGTAGGATAACTTATCTCCTTACCCCATAAGAATATGATAACTTATCTCCTTACCCCATAAGAATAAGATAACTTATCTCTTTATCCCATAAGAATAGGATAACTTATCATCTGGAGCATATCTCGCTATCTGGTCGGTCTTTATGAGGTCAGTCATAATGGTCTTTTGAACTGAGAATGCTGCTGTCAATCTGATAATGCCCGGTCATCCGATCTTAAGTGGTCGGTTTACCGATCGTAAATTGATCGGCCCTTCATTCATGTGGTCGAGTCGGTATTAATGATCTTGACCAAGAAGAGAGTTACCCTTTTACCCATGCCGTACTGCTTAAATATCATAGTGCTTAAAAACACCATCAACATCTATCCCCTAGTTCTCGGTAACAACGAGTTTGCGAGTTGATGCCGGAAACTATAAAAAAAAGATGGCGTGCCGATGAATCTATCGGTGGTCACTCAAGGAACCGCAGAGAAAAATGCCTTGGCTGCAAATCTAGTCCTTCCTGCCACCTTCATGTGCTCAGTCAACGAGGATCCTGATATCTACCCATGGAGAAAATGCTTTGCCCTTATGCTGATGACGATCGACTCGGTGGGACGTAACCCGACCTCGAGCTGAGAAGAACATTTGGCTCCGGGGGAATGTCACCTCCCCAGACCAATAGAGGGCTGACCATGGGGGAGATGCTCCGATCCCATATCGATGATAAGTCTCTCGGTGGGATGTATCCCGACCCCGTGAAGAAAGACTTGGCTCTGGGGGAATATTACATCCCCAGTCCAAAGAAGCCGACTCGGTGGGACGTAACCCGACCCCGAGCTGAAAGAAAGACTTGGCTTTGGGGGAATGTTACATCCCCAGTCCAAAGAAGCCGACTCGGTGGGACGTAACCTGACCCCGAGCTAAAAGAAAGACTTGGCTCTGGGGGAATGTTACATCCCCAGTCCAAAGAAGCCGACTCGGTGGGACGTAACCCGACCCCGAGATGAAAGAAAGACTTGGCTCTGTTCTGAGGGAATGTTACATCCCCAGTCCAAAGAAGCCGACTTGGTGGGACGTAACCCGATCCCGAGCTGAATAAACCATAAGGCCTCGACGAATGAAATCCAGCCCCGAGCCGAATAACCAAGCGGCCTTGGCGGAACGAAATCCAGCCCTGAGCTGAATAAATAAGTGGCCTCGGCGGAACGAAATCCATCCCCGAGCCGAAACAAACATCGATCTCGGTGGTATAATAGCAGACCCGAGCCGGAAAGAAACATCGGTCTCGGCGGTACAAGAGCAGACCCGAGCCAGAAAGAAACATCGGTCTCGGCGGTACAAGAGCAGACCCGAGCCGGAAAGAAACATCGGTCTCGGCGGTACAAGAGCAGACCCGAGCCGGAAAGAAACATCGGTCTCGGCGGTACAAGAGCAGACTCGAGCCGGAAGGAAACATCGGTGTCGGTGGTACAAGAGCATACCCGAGCCGGAAAGAAACATCCGTCTCGGCGGTACAAGAGCATACCCGAGCCTGAAAGAAACATCGGTCTCGGTGGTACAAGAGCAGACCCGAGCCGAAAAGAAACATATATCAACAAAACAGACTCGGCGGTACAAGAGCAGACCCGAGCCGTAAAACAAATACCAAAACCATTGTGTGGGCCATAACAAACAAGCATAATCAAATGTCAGCCTAAAACAGAAGAGGTCTTACTCACATTTTTGGGATCCGTTGCCTTCCGCTTTTTTCGCCTCTTCTCCGACTGGCTCCGGCTTCAAGCCCCTCATTATTCGTCTCTTCCATCCTCTCCAATTTGTCCATCATGGATTTTAGAAGGATTTGATTTTCCTCCTTATCTTTCCTCATATTTTCCTCCATCTTCTCCATCCAATCTGTTTTGAACTCCCTGAGATCGGTGATTTCCATCTTCTGTCATCGTCTTACCACGCGAGCTGCTTTTTGTTGGAGCTCCCCACAGACGGCGCCAACTGTTGACGGCTGATTTCGGTCTCAGGGGCAATAAGGGTTTTTTACTCCCGAGACAATCCTCCTCCAAATGTGAATTTGTTTTGTTTATGGGAAACCAAAAGCAAATTTGGAAAAAGACAAATAAATACGCCAATCGACAAAGAGATTTAACGTGGTTCGGAGGATCAGATCCAACCTACATCCACGGGCACAGAACAGACGATGTTTTATTACTGAAATATGCTTCTCTGCTCTGTTTTTGTGTTTACAAGTCTGATGGTAATGATATTGATCTTGATTCTCATGCCACTTACTTACACTTTCCCCTTCTATTTATAATAGTGAAGAAATCAGATTCCTTTTCCCATAAGGATTCCTAGTTAAAAACCACCTTCACTTCCCATATCCTATTAGGATACTGACTCATCAACCTTTCCCCATTAAAGTAGGATAACTTATCTCATTACCCCATACGAATATGATAACTTATCTCCTTACCCCATAAGAATAGGATAACTTATCTCTTTATCCCATAAGAATATGATAACTTATCATCTGGAGCATATCTCGCTATCTGGTTGGTCTTTATGAGGTCGGTCATAATGGTCTTTTGAACTGAGAATGCTGCTGTCGATCTGATAATGCCCGGTCATCCGATCTTAAGTGGTCGGTTTACCGATCATAAAGTGATCGGCCCCTCATTCATGTGGTCGGGTCGGTATTAATGATCTTGACCAAGAAGGGAGTTACCCTTTTACCCATGCCGTACTGCTTAAATATCATAGTGCTTAAAAAACACCATCAACAACTTTATTTGACAAGTAATTAATGTGTATTTAATAAAATCAAGTATTTAATCTAAATACACACTAATTAGAAAACGGCCGGATAACCCTTTAAGCATGTATTTTTCGTTTAACCGTTAAATGATTTATAAATAATCAATATTATTTATAATAGTAGCCATAGTACTCTACGAGTATGTTTCATTAGTGAGACTCTCTAGATTCAGGCATATCCGTCATGAAATCCAATTTCGTGTCCATAATCTACCCAACGTATTCTGGCTTAGAACCAACACTAGTACCATAAAACACACAAATATTTAAAACTCGTTTTCTTGAAGTGGCTTCCATTTTTATGTATTTCTTTCTCAGCTCTGGATGCCTTCAAAAGTGCAATGATGAGTTGAATTTATAGAACCTGAAAAATGGTGAGTAATAATAGCACTAGTATCTTCCAAATGACGATTATTAGCTAACCAATAAAATAAATCGTGAAAGGTCAAAAATTTTGGATCCTGTCGGAGAAAATAAACGAAAATAACAAAAGAAAAGCAAATCAAAGCAATTATTAAGGCAACAAAATTGTGTACGCTATACACAACTCGCTTGGTATATAAATCCATTAGGATGCGTCTCAAAAATCCATTCCTTGCTCAGCCATCACTAATGAATTAGCTCTCATCTTTGTGATTGTCAAACACCATTCCTTTTATCTTGTTTAAATGCTCCGTTTGTGCTTTTCCCTAAAAATATAACACAAAATTAAAAATTCTACAACATGTATACACAAAATATAAAAACAGAAATTACAACAAATTGCATGGGTTGCCTCCCTGCTAGCGCTAAATTTTTCATCTTCAGCCAGACGTGACTGAAATCCACCTGTCAATGAGGTTTCAGCATGGTTTTAGATGTCCGATTAATGACGATCACGTGAGCGTTGCTTTTGAAGGGTCTCTTCCAACGATAAAGTGGCAAAATTTTTTTGTCTCATTCAGTGCTTGTGCCACCTTTTTAATCTTTGTCGCTCCAGTGGTTCCTGAAAAGAAAGAAAGAAAATCAGGAGGTCTCGTATGGTGCTTGAATTTGAATGGAAGCTCCATTCTGTCAAGCTTCTGGGTGATGTCTTTAATTTGTACTCTCCAAAACAGTGATGTTTCTCCTGAATGCATGAGATCTTCAATATGGTCAGACATTTGTTCCTCCATTTGGTCTACTTCTTGCTCCACATTTTCTTCACATATGTATTTTAAAATTTCCTCGTTAAGCTATTCATCTGTCATATGTGAAATGCATACTCCATAAGTGTTAACCTGAGGATTTAAAGATATGTCTGATTTTAGGTCTTCATCCTCTGTGGTTGATATGAATGGTTCGGGTAGCTCTTCTTCAAACATCAGTGCAAAGCAAGCTCCAAGATCTTTATTTTGAGGATGGAAAGTTTCATCCTCTCTTGCTGGTACAGTTGGTACAAACAGCTATGCTTCTTGGTCTTCGTCAGAGTCCGATGAATAATAAAAATCAAATTGAGACTTTGTTGGTTCGGGCTCCTAAACTAATTCCTCTGATTCTTGATACTGCTTAGCCTCGTCATCTGTTATGATGTCATGATGAAACTCTGGATACTCGAAGGCTTCCTCAGTATTATTTGAATTTGCTCCGTGAGATATGTAATTCAGGTTGTCTGCTAATTGTCTAATTTGATTTGTCATCCTCTGTATGGATGTTGCTTGACTCTGAATTTGTGCATCAAATTGAGCTTCCCGTTCCTCGAGCCAATCTTTGAGCATATCAATCAACTGATCTTCCTCTGATGGTTCTGGTTCTTGATGAAGATCGTAGATAGATGGTGGATAAGATGGAAAATGTGGTGGTTCTTCGTACCTTCAATGATTCTGATAGTTCTACCACCCTAAAAGGTATATACATTGATTGCTTGAGTGGTTACCATCACATATCTCACATCTCCCCATTGCGTTTTGTTGAGCAAATGTTGTATTGCTTGACATCCAGTGATAATTGTTGGGCTGGACAACATGCCTTAGAAAACCGGACTGTTGCTCCTTGATTTGTGGTGTATCTTCTTCTAGTAAAGCTCGTAATCTTTCAATTTCCCAATAATGTTCCATTTTTCAAAAACCTGAAAACAAAAGAAAGAAATAAAAATTACAGATAAAAATAAAGAAAATTAGATACAAGTAAAATAGATAGCTTCAAAATTAATAACTCAAGAAAAATAAGTCCCCGGCAATGGTGCCAAAAACTTGACCGGCGTAATCACATGCGTATAACGCAAGCGCACATATCGTTCAAGTAGTATAAATGTATCGATCCCACGAGGACTTAATTTCTATTATTGTTATTAATTGTTGATACTATTTATTTACAGGTGTCTAATTATAGGAAGAAGATAATGAATGCTTGATTGGTTGGTTGAATATGGATTTGCTGAATAAATAAATAAATAAAGACATAAAAGAAAATACTAAGGAAAATAACAAAAGACACAAAAATCTAGGGTTATGACTCCACACAATATTATTCTAATGATGAATTGATTCTCTTATATATGTGTAATAAATCAGTTTGCTAACCTGGAACACGAAAATATGCAAAAACCTCTATCGATGGTCAGACGCAAATACCCAAATAACCCAATTAATCATATGTCTATGTTAATCGAATTATCTGAATTCATTAAGTTCAAGTTCCAATTATGGCTACCCACGCCCGACAGATATATGTCTATCCTGTAAGGAAATCTATTAAAGGGTTATATATCCTCAAGGAAGATCGTGAGCTATTGAATCTAAGGCTGAAACCTAAAATCCATTTTCCAAGTTCATTTTAAGTTTACCACATCAATCTTATTGTTGATCAGGCAACAAGAAGCATTAAGCTTAAGATTCAATAAACAAACTAAAGTGCTACCCAAAATAAAATTAAATCAATTATTAAGCTTTTTAATATGGTGTTTAATCACTTCCCTAGAATAAAAATAAAATGTTGGGGGTTAGAGGATCCATCTTTAGAAATCTCACTTTATTAAAATATAGAAATTGTCAGTGTTACCCAATTAAGTTGAATCAGCCATAAAGGTGGTGTTATTATTTATCCATAAATCAGCCATATAGGCGGTAATCATCTGTCACCTAAAAACCGAACTATAAGCGGTGTCACATTATGTTACTTAATTAAAACCAGCCATTAAGGCGGTATCAACTTTTAATCCATATTATTAAATTACAATTTCCATATTATAAATTAAGTGAGATTAATCTACCTTTACTATTTCTAATTTAGAAATCTCTCTTATTATAATATATAAATTTTGCGTGATAATTACCAACCGACCAATATGGCGGTATCCAATTTAGTCAGGTTAAAATCAATTTAATTAGTCCAACCGACCATAAGGCGGTATCCAATTAAGTCAGGTTTTAGATAATTTAAATATTATAATTGAGGGAGTTTAATCTAAATTAGAATAGTAAAAAGCTTCACCCTACCCCAGCAGTAAATTAACTACTGGACATAAAAGAAATAAAAATAAAATAAAATAAAACTATTACTGAAAGTAAAAAATGCATAATTAAAAGTGCAGAAAGTAAATAAATAAATAAAAATGCTTAATGTAAAATTACAAAAACTTAAACAAACAAGATGCAATCCTTAAATCCCTTAAAGAAACCTAAGGAATGCATGATTTGAATTATGAAATCGAGCTAAATTTACAGGCACCAATAGGCCTTACACGTCGCGACGCACCGAAAATTGCGGCACAAAACGCAGATACAACGACACATGTCCTGGCGACGTCGGCAGCTGAATGATTATGCTGACGTGGTGATGTCGATTGTCGGCAGAATATGACGGTGACACGTGGCATAAGATGATTGGCTGATGATCACGTGGCTGACACGTGGCAAGCTGACTCGGCATGTGACTGATGTGGACGCCAAATGGCTAATACGTAGATGACATGTGGCGATGGCGATTATCGGCATCATGTGATGATGACACGTGGCACGGCGTACATTAGCAGATCTGCTTTGATGTTGACACGTGGCAGACATACGTTAGCAAAGGCGCATGTTGGCAGACTTCTCAGATTTTGACACGTGTCTCGGTGAATTTTAGCATGATTCGGCGTACGTTAGCGGTCGCAACGCAGCTTGCACGTCTTGACGCCCAAAAGTCAGTTTTGTCTTTTCTGTCTGTTTTTCACTGTTTTAGCCCTGAATTGCCTTCAGAGAGTCCTGAAACTTTATTTATCTACAAAATAACACAAAACACATCAAAATTTCGCAAAACTCAAGAAACTATACAAAATATTAGGTCAAATGAGTGGGAAATAGTGATACATTTACCACTCATCAACGAACGTGTCTGAACTTAGAGAGTCCCAATATGAAGTGTACTCGTTGAGCACTTGGGTAGCCGATTAATTTTGATAAAAGATAATATTTGATATTATAATTATCAACTAAGATAATCAAGTGTTATTGGATAACATTGATTATTTACTTTGACCTAATTGGATTAATTCAATAATTACACAATGGCTTAATTGTAAAATCATAATTATCTCAATCATTTGAGGATATTATGGTAATTATAAGTATGTAATAATAGGTGGTTTTGGCTTGATTTAATTGGATTAAATAAAAGTGGAAAATATTTAACTAATCCATTTCCTAATCCTTGGCTTGATTTAATTGGATTAAATCAAAGTGGGAGACAATGGAGATTAGTCACACCTAATTATACATATTTGGATAAATTAGATTAAGCCCACTTAAAAGTTGATTACAACTTTTATTAATTAAAAATTACCTATGTTTTGCTATAAATAGCAAGCTTTAGGAAGGCTTTAATTACAAGAAAAATAACAAGTATAAGCATAAGCAAAAGCTTGAGTAAGCTTACACAAATAATTCTTGAGAGATTAGCCTAAGTTAGAGAAGTGTTTAGAGAAGCTTGTGAGGTCTCTACAACATTTCATCTAGGAGAAATGAAGATTAGATCTTGAAGTGAGACTTGGTAGCATTGGAAACAAGATTGGATCTTAGAGTCAAGCTTGCACACCTTGGATGTTCTCCAATAATTTCAACAAATGAGAGGTAGATTGGATCTTGCATCAAGCATACTAGGTAATGTTTGATCTTCTCCTAAGCTATGTTCATTTATATATTAGATGCATGATCACATAGCTTAATGTTAAAATAAGGCTAATCAATTGTGTTAGGATACTTTAGAAGTATAAACATAACATGCTTATGTTTTAGGTCAAAGATGTTCATGTTGGACATAGAACAATTAATAAGAGTTTTCAACTCTAGATTAAAGCTTAGAGCTATGGCTACCATTCTAAATTCACTTGATCACCTTTGGGTGACCTAGAATTGTTCTTGAGACATTTCTTATTGGGATTATATTTTGGGTTGTAATTTGATTCAAAGAAATGCATATATATATAGAATTTATAAATTTTTATTTTATAATATTTGTTGTGGTTGGTTATGAAATTAAAATTGTTTTGGGTGATTTTTAAAGTGTTTTAAAGGTTTTTTTTATTTTTTTTTTGTTCTTAGAAAATAAAATTAAAAGAAAAAAGGTTGATGTGCTCCCGGCCAAATTGGCCGAGAGCAAGGCGATGCAGCGCCCCTGCATGCAGCGCACCGCTGCATGCAGCCAGTGCTGCATGCAATATTTGTTTCATACAGTGCACGCTGCAAATGCACTAGGTGCGCACAGGGTCCGAAATTTTGAAATATGTCCGGTTTTTATCCTGATGATTTTTCCGGATCCAGATTTATTTCTGATTTTCCCTAAACACTTGAAAAATAAAATATTATATTTTATTAATTTTAAAAATACACCCATGCTTGATATCCTCGGATTAGACCCACTTCAGCTACGCCGTGTACCGATCCGACCCTAGGGGTTCCACAACTGCCCCAATAATTTTCATCAAAAGTGATATGCATATGAGAATCAGATGCCTTTACAAAATAATTCTTCCAAATTTTTTTTTTTTTTTTTTTTTGGAAACGATGGAAACCCCGCCACCAAACCACCCATTTTGGGCCGCGGTGCAGGTAAAACCACCGGCTATCCCAGGCTCTTACAAGAAGTGCATCCCCTAGATTCGAACCCAGAACCTCAAGGTGAGATCCTGTACCCTACACCACCAAGCCACACCCCTTGGGGACATTCTTCCAAAATTTTCGTTTGATGTAAGGTCTATATCATAATCATTCTCTTTTAATAGTATATCTTTAGGATTCAATCAACATATTAAAATTTTTCTCCCAAAGTAATTTTTGTTACAATAGAATGTAAATCCACAATCTTTTTATTCAAAATAATATTTTCATCTGTTATAGATTTGCAATCACATGTATTTGAGCTAGATGACATGCTAGATATAATCATTTCAAGTTTTAGCTTTTCGTCTTTTAAGCATGCGATTTCTTTTTCATGCATTTCATTTTTCTCAACCATTGATGCATAATCATGTAATAGTGATGAATGCTCATTTTTTTTTTATCAATTTATGCTTCTTTCTAAGCAAGTCATACAATTCATGCAATTCATTGAAGGTATCAATCAGTTCATCATATTTGAGGGAATCATGTACCTTTTCTTCATCGCTTTCCTATAGTAGATAATTAATAACCATGAAAGCGAGATTTCTTGTTCCCTCATCACTCTCCTCAAGGATGGGCTAAAAATTAAATGTATGACACAAATATGTCATTGAATTATGAGAGATTAGTGTCATAATTCGCAAAAATTCAAAATTCAAAATTACAATTTAAATTTTGAATTTAAACTTTTGATTTTGGCGGGAATTTTTTTGCGACAAAATATAATAATTTTTGTGCCAAAAAAATATTTAATTATTTTTCAAATTTTAATATAAATATAAATTACTATTATCAAATACACAATTGATAATAGTATATGTAATAATAACAGTAATATTAAAATAATTTTCATATTAAAACCTATTACTGATAAATATAGTAACTTACTACATGACAAATACAGTAACGTCAAGTTATACTATAATATTTCATATTAAATACATTGAACAAATATTTTTATTCTAAAATGAGAGTTCAAAGTAATAAAACTATATAATCGATCTAAAATAGTTAGTCCACTCAATACACATTTCATCCAATTCGTCATGAGTGTAAGTTTTTTTATTGTTGAACTGTCAAGAAAAAATTTAAAGCCAAAGTTAAAATGTGAATCACCATTTTAAGGGCAGAACATATGACAAAAATAATAATCATACAAATAAAACACAAATCACAAATAAATAAATAAATAAAACATATAAATTATTCATTAAAAACATTCAACTCTGAACTCAAAATACTCATAGAAATGACTTACATTATTCAGCAACAAGCTAACATCGGTTAGGAGATCCCTCATGTATCGCATAACATAATAACCTCACTCATGTGAACCTGGTTATCTAGAAACCTACATTCACCACAATGGCAATATTTATGAAGGTTTATTATTATTTTTTATTAAGGAAATATAACTAAAAATTCTTACTTGCACTATTTTCAAATCCGTGTGTACTTTTCTTTTGGTTTTCATGACAGTTAATAAATTGATCCCTGTAAAACATATGCAAAACTTTTTATTTTTAAGTTATAATAGCAACATCACATAATTTAAAACACGTAATAACTAATTATTAACACTTACTTAATAACTAATTATTATGAGAAGTAATTTTAGTACGTTGGCACTCATCAATTATATGGCACTATGGTTAATCAATCTCACTAGTTCATAAGGGTGTTCACGGGTGTTGGGTCGGGTTTTTTCAAATTTTATGAAATCTGATCGGATTGTGTCATACAGGTTGATAAACCCGAACCCGAAAATTGAGTATGCAAACCCGAACGGGTCGTGTCGGTAAAAAAAAGAATTTTTATTTATTTATTAATTATTTTGAGACATAAATATTAACTATATTATGTCCCCGCAACTTATCATACATATAAAATTTCAAGATAAAAATTAATAAACAACTGAAATAATAGTAAAATTTTTAAAAAATAATAAAAAGTTAAGAAAACTAATAAAAATTTATTTTTTCAAGTCGGGTCGAGTTGCATCGTCAAACCCGTGAACCGACCCGTAAAAATCGGGATGAGTCGAGTCAACCCAAAATTATATTATTTTTTTAAAACTCGTCCAGATCGGATCGGGTCAGATCATGATTTGACCCAACCCTATGAACACCCCTACTTATTCATAAAAAAACAATAGCATTCTGTCTCATGTGCCAATACTACGGAGCTTGTTAACACTAGCTTATGTTCCTGCAGATAGTTGATTTTTTATTCCCCATCATGACCCAACCCTATGAACACCCCTACTTGTATTAGATAGTTAGTGATTAAGTTATGAGAATAGAAGATAATATAAAGGTAATCACACATCTAAAAACTACAAAAAGAAATAAGTGTTTAAATACAATTATTACATCAATTTGATTCAAATTGATTGGTGGAAATTTTGGAGGGAAACATAAATTTGGCTATGAATTAAATAATATATATATATATATAGTCAAAGATATGCACTTGGGCCTAGAATTAATTGGCAATTAATCATTTTAGTTAATATTTTTTCGAAATTAATTATTTTTTGTTTGAATTTCTGTTAACTATATAAAAGTTTGATTTGAAAGGAAGTGTCTCTTGCCAACAGTTTGGGAAAAACAAATAAGTGTCACTTGCCAAAAGTTATTTAAGGTATATAAACACATGTAAAACTCCATAGTTCATTATAATCAAAATCATTATCTCTTTCTCTAAACTTCTTATATGTTCTTGGGAGAAATTACGGATTTGCTATCTTGAATTTCAGATTAGGCTTTGTAGAAATCCTGGAGGGATACTGCCATACACCCAGCAGCACTTGAAGTGTGAGCATTAATTCCTTAAGGATAGTGACTACACTATCAAAACCATATTTTCATATTTTGTAATTTGCTCATGTTTTTATAATTCCTAACAATCTTAAGGAATTAATACTTTACTGTAATAGAGGTTACAAATGTCGAGTCTAATATAATTATAGAATCTAAAGATGTTGAGTTCTTGGAATCTAAATTTACTGGTGATTCAAAGACTTCACACAATAATGCGGGAAATTTCAGTCCAACTGTAACTCAGAGTGATCCTACAAAAACTAATGATTATGATACAGTAAATCGGGATGATACTACTATAATTTCGGGTACTGGCTTGGATCCTAGCTCTTCTTCAAATAAAATTAAAAAAAAGTCAAGTGAATCTCTTATTGAACCTATGAGAAGTCAGAGAGCTAGAAAAGAAAAGAACTTAGATCCTGATTTCATTGATTCTCAAGCATTAGTCTTTCTAGTTGAAGGAAGTAGGGATGGGGTATTAAATAAAATACCAATATTTTTGAATTTAGAAGAGGATCCTAAATCTTATAAAGAAGCGATGATTTCAAGAGATTTAGTTTTCTAGAAAGAAGCAATAAATGATGAAATGAATTCTCTTCTATCTAATGGTACATGGGTATTGGCAGATTTACCACATAATTCTAAACCCATCGAATGCAAATGGGTGTTTAGAAGGAAATACAATACCGATGGTTCTTTACAAACCTTCAAAGCAAGACTAGTTGCTAAAGGTTTTAGAGAAAATTAAGGACTAGATTATTTTGATACATATGCTCTTGTTGCCAGGATTACTTCAATTAGGGTACTGTTTGCATTAACATCAATTTATGATTTATATGTCCATTAAATGGATGTTAAAATAATATTTTTTAATGGTGATCTTGATGAAGAAGTTTATATGGAACAACCTGAAGGGTTTGTGCTTCCTGGAAATGAGAAGAAAGTTTGCAAATTGGTTAAGTCATTGTATGGATTAAAACAAGCTCCGAAACAGTGGCATGAAAAATTTGATAGTGCTATATTGTCAAATGAATTTAAACATAATGGTGTCGATAGATGCATTTACTCTAAATTTACAAAGGATTATGATGTCATAGTATGTTTATGTTGATGACATGCTAATTATAGGAACTAATATGCAAGGCATAAATGATACTAAGAAGTATTTAACTTCTCAATTTAAAATGAAGGATTTGGGAGAAGTTGATACTATCTTAGGTATCAAAGTTAAAAAATATAGCGGGGGTTTTGCTTTATGTCAATCTCACTACATTGACAAGGTCCTTTCCAAGTTTAATCATTTGGATATCAAAGAATTTAATACTCCACTTGATGTTTATAATAAACTGGTTGAAAATTCTGGAAGATCAGTAAGTCAATTAGATTATGCTAGTGCAATTGGCAGCTTGATGTATGCTATGCATTGCACTAGACCAGATATGGCATATGCTATTTGTAAATTATCAAGATATACACATAATCCTGGAAGTGATCATTGGAGAGCAATAGGAAGAGTTCTTGGTTATCTTAAAAGGATAAAATCATTTGCGTTAGTTTATAATAGATTTCCTTTGGTATTATAAGGATACTGTGATGCTAGTTGGAAAACTAGTATTAATAATAACAAGTCAACGTCTGGATGGATTTTTACTTTAGTTGGAGGGACTATTTCATGGGCTTCAAAGAAACAGACATGTATAACTCACTCTACAATGGAGTATGAGTTTATTGTTTTAATAGCTGCAGTCAAAGAGGCAGAATGGCTAAGAAATTTATTACTAGATATAAAGTTATGGCCACAACCGATGCCAGCTGTCCTTTTGCACTGTGATAGTGAAGCAACTATGTCTAGGGCATTTAGCAAGATTTACAATGGAAAATCTAGACATATTGCTGACCCATTGACCCATTAAGACATGAGTGTTGGACAATTATGACCCATAGCGTCACTATTTGTAAAAGACATTGTGGTTTTTTGTACAAATTAACTATGTGACATTGGAAATTGTATTTTATCATTTTGTAATTTGATTACTTGAATATATAACTGATAAAAGTCCTTATGATTAGTTCCAGATTATAAGATATGAGACAATATCAATCCATAAAGGTTTAATCATTAAATATCCCTAGTCGTAGTATTATCGAGACTGGACATTGATAATGCGGAATAGACTAGTATTGCACTTGTGCGTGTTATGGAAGCGTAACATCATAGTTCTCATATATTTAAGTATTGGATACTTATGCAAGTGTGATAGAAGGTTGTGTTTACCGATGGTATGGAAACAGCTTCGCTCTGGATAGACCCCCCGGAATCCCATTGGTAGTATGACTATGTGTCTATGGGAATCTGAATCAGGGTAGGTGTATTTGGTCTTAACATGAGACTTGCATCGCTAGTATTTGCGACAATCAATACGCTTTGGTTTTGGTCGTCCGGGACTTTAACAGGTTCTGTGTACGCCTCTTCTGGGTTTATTGAGAATCGTAGTGTATTGGGTGTGATGTCAAGACGGAAGTATCACTTCAGTCATATGGAGATGATGATCACGCAGAGATACAGAACTGGTACTCTAATGTGTTGCAACCATCGGGATAATATGACAAGGTCATGATTATCCGATTAAAGAGACTAGTTTCTTGTGATCTGATATATGCTTCGTACGGGGCAGACACTATTCCAGTCCCAGGCCTTGCATGTGACATCCGATACTGGATCGCAATATGAAATACTACGTATATTATGCCTGACATAGATTATATATTCCTTTAAGAATATTTCTGGAGAATTTGGTAGGCACGGTGCTTTTCTAGAAGCCAACCATGTCTCGTAAATCGGTAAGAACATAGTACAAGGTACTCACGTGTTCGGATAGTCCGACGACCGGATTTACTGCCAACATATCCAGGGATCTCATGGGTCGCTTCCTGAAGATTCGCCGATGACGTATGATTCGAACATAATTAATCTAGGATTAATTACGGAGAGATTTTATCTGGGATAAAAAAATATTATGAGAGAGAGAACGATTAATTTGGAATTAATCGATAGAATAATATATTCGATATATTATACGAAATTAGATTTTGACGCGAAATTAAAATTGGATTTTAATTCGGGCGAATGAATTAATTTAGAATTAATTCGTGATCGACTTTAATATTTAATTAACGTCGCAACGAAAATTCGTTAATTCAGAATTAACGAACCCGAGCCCGGAATGTGTTTGCGGGCCCACTCGGATTTTGAATTAAAGTGGGGCCCACAAGTCACATCGTAAGTCACATCGCAAGTCACTTTAGTGATGGAAGTCATGTCACCTTTTTGTGATTGACATCTAGTCACTATTGGTGATGGGAGTAGTTGGAGGCTTTAATTGCTTTTTTCCCTCCAAATTTGCTTTAACCTTTTTGGAAAAAGATATACCAAATTTTTCCTTTAACTTTTCATAAGTGTAATTGGTTTTAGAAATCAAATATACCAAAAACCAAAAGTCTCTCTTCTTTCCTCCTTTGGCCGAACTTCACAAGGCTTTTAGGGAAAATTTTGTTGCAATTTTTCCAAAGCTAGCACTTGAAGAATCATTCTAAGGTGATAGGAAAACCATTCCCAAAAGCTTGGAATCCATCTCAGAGCTTGGACATCAACATTCAAATAGAAGATCTTGGAGCACTTCTCAAAGGAAAGTTTTGTTTATCAACACACCCTCTCTTCCGATCTTTGTAAGTATGTTTCCGCCATTCTTACTTTGTTTATTCACATGTTTCATACTTAATATGATCTTGGGATGACCTTAGAAACCCAACAATGGTATCAGAGCCTATTTGAGCATGAAATTTGATTAGGTTTTATATACTAAAATTTGGGTAAATTTGATTTGAGCATGTTTTGATCAAATTGTTTGTTTAAGTATGCTTGTATATTGATAACTTAGAGTTATATATGATCAATTTGATGAAAAATTAATTGGATTAATTTTCCCCAATCATAAAGGTGTGGCCGAATGTAATGATAAACCCTAGGTCATGGTGATTTTATTTTTTAAATCATTGGATGAGTTTAAAGACATGATATATATTGATTTGTGATTTAATTGGATTGAAATCAAAATCGGATATAAAATCCTTATATTTCCGTGAACAAAGAAGCATGGAAATGAATTGATTTTTTTTCAATAATGTTGGACATGTGTTGAAAATATTAATGCATGATTAATTAATTAAATTGATATTTTGGAAATGTTAATTTAGATAATTAATTAGTGCAATACACTTTAATTAATTAAATTATAAAATTTGGAATATTAGAATTTAATTAATTGGTCTTAATTTGGAATTAGGCTAAAGATGTTGTATTTGGGCCTAATGGGCTTGGTTGGGCCAAGTTGGCTTAGGACAATTGGATTGGATCCAAATTGGGCCTAAACCATTCCATTAAGTCCAAATATAATATATGGGCCTTTTAAAATTTAATTGGGCCTAATGGGCCAAAATTGATTTCTTGGCAAATAGAGTGATTCCTTAATTGGGCCTTGGTATTTGGGTTTGACCCATATTGACCAAAGCCCATGCCTTAAGAAATTAATTGAAAGCCCATTGGACTTTAATTAAATAGACATTGGATGTTAATTGGGCTTTGAGACCCATTAAGATTAGATTTAGAATCTAAGTCGTAAAGGCACATTAAAAGTGTAATTATTTAATTTGGAATTAAATATAGAATTAGTATTGAATACAAATTAAATTAGATTTAAATTGTAGTTCGATATAATTCAAGAATTCGTACTTTGAATACTTATTCTTAAACAAGTTGGACTCGTGCAAATCAAATCGTTGTTTGAACATTGGATGATCACTTTATTCAAAGATTAATTAATTGGATTAGATTGATTGAATAACATGCTTTGTGTGAATACATGAATGTGTTGTATTAATAATGTATATCGGATAGATATTAGAATGGTGAGGGCAATTTTGGAAATTGTTGTAATAAATTTAGAATTTATTAAATTGGACCTGCGTGTCCAACCTGTATCTCTCAATTCTTTGTAATTCTCTTCTCACCTAATTCCCCTCAATGTTAATGAGGTTTCTTTAATTGTATTATGTAATTGGGTAGAAGTTAGAATAGTGCTAGCCGGGGAGAGGAAATTGAGTGATTTGTTCTAGGAACAATTTGTGAGATATCCATCCGCATATCATTATTAATTTATTTACCGCGCCTTATTATGCTTTTAGAATGCATGCTTAATGGTGTATGATGAGACCTAATCAAAGATAATTAATTGGTTGCCAATTACGCGAAAAACCCTCAATAAATATTAAGCGTTTTTCCTTCCATTGAATGATTCATTCTCAAGATCCAAGATTGGCACTGGTTTGTTGGCCAAAGTCAAGACCTTTGTCCATAGCGGATGTGTTTGAATCATGAAGGCTTTGTTCCATATCGTATGTCTTGTCCAAGTTGTGATTTGTTGGCCAAAGTCAAGATCACTTCTTGTCCATCGACATCGATTACGAAGCTTTCCAAGGTCAATGGGTCCCGCTTAACTGGAATCATTAAGCTTGTTGAGCCAAAGCCAAGGCTTAGTTGATTCAGAGGAAAAAGGTTAGGAAAATATATTGGAGATATTGGCATATATATTGTATATATGTTTCGGACTTGGAGGTCCACCTACCGGATCTAGGAATTGGATGAGATCCAATTGATCTTAGAGATCTACCTAGTTAAATATCATACAGCTTGTTGGCCAAAGTCAAGATTGTGTGTTATTTAACGAGATCCTAGCCCACTAGGAAACTAGGTTTCCCGAGTACTCAACAGAGGGTTAGAGGCTCGCCGAAAAATAGTGGGAGGCCAGTATTGAATTTGTAATTTCGTTCAAATACTTGGCTTTACGCGCTTTCAAATTATTTCATCAATTATATTTATTAGTTGGACTAATATTTTATTATTTTTCTTGTAACAGTTAGACTGTACCCATACATCGTTAATTGAATAGTTTGACTATTGCAATTAAGATGACAGGAAAGTTAAGCATTAGAGATATTATCATGGGCGATAATGTCTTTAATGGCATGAACTTTCAAGACTGGGATATGAATCTCAGGATTGTCCTGGGATCCGAGAAGTTGCTCTACACTATAGAGAGACCTCTTGGGCCTAAGCCTAGATCTGATCAGATAGTTGAGCTAGAGCTTTGGAAGACTCATAGCGATGACAACTTCACTGCTCAATCTATAATGCTTGCTGCTATGACTCAACAATTCCGTCGTCAGAACAATGGATTGAATCTCTATGAGATGATGGCGAAGTTGCATGATCTTCATCGATCTAATCTTAGATCGTAGAGATATGAGTTACAGAAGAAGCTCTTTCGCGTTCGCATGTCAGAGGGTACATCTGTCGAGCACCATATGTTGCAGATGATTGCTGACATAGAACAGCTGAGACAGTTGGGCATAGTCTTCGAGGCTGAGACTTCTATAGATTTGATCTTACAGTATCTCTCCGACAGTTGGAGTGGGTTCATCTTGAACTACAATATGATGAACCAAGACCAAACTCTTGGAAAGTTAATGTCAACACTGCGTGAAGCAGAAAAATAGCTCCTGAAGGGCAAAAAGCGCGAGGCGCACTTCGCTTCGACATATCAAGCTCCGAGGGCTTGGCCTAAGACGACTGGAGGTGTAAAGAAAAAGAAGAAGAAGAAAGGCAAGGCCAAATCGTCAAAACCTTCTGGGAAGGGTAAGGATAAATCCCAAGATGTATGTCTGCAGTGCGGGAAGCGAGGTCACTGGAAGCGTGACTGCTGCGAGTACAAGGCACACATGAAGGAAGTCAAAATGGGAAGGTGCCGACTTCAGGTATGTTTGTTATAGAAATAAAATGTTTACTACTAGTTTTAAAAATTGTATTTTTGATTCTAGTTATGGTACTCATATATGTACTGATGTGCAGGATCTGCAGATTAGCAGGAGACTGGCCTCATGAGAGATTGATCTACGCGTTGGAAATGGGACACGAGTCGCCGTTTTGGCCGTTGGCACTTATGTTTTGGAACTGCCCTCGGGGCATGTACTTAAACTTACAGACTGTTATTATGTACCTAGTTTGACTAGGAATATTATTTCTATATCTATGTTAACCCAATGTGGGTATACTTTTGTATTTAGAAACACTGGGTGTTTTATGTATAAAAATGATATGGAGATTTGCATTGCTGATGTAAATAATAGTCTTTATATTTTGAATATAAATCAATCTCAAACATATTCTGTAACAAACAAAAGGCTTAAACTAAGTAACAAAGATGAAACTTATATGTGGCATTGTCGTCTGGGACACATTAACAAGACTCGCATATCCACACTTTCGAAGAGTGGGAACTTGGACGGATTTGATCCAAATTCATATGATGTCTGCGAATCTTGTTTATTAGGCAAAATGCCTAAATCACCTTTTAGCGGTAAAGGTGCACGTGCCACCGAATTGTTAGCCCTCGTTCATAGTGACATATATGGGCCCATGTCTAGCCAAGCTAGAGGTGGATATGAATACTTCGTAACCTTTACGGATGATGCATCGCGTTATGGTTATGTGTATCTTATGAGACACAAGTCGGAAACCTTTGAGAAATTCAAAGAGTTTCGACACGAAGTAGAAAAACAGACCGGTAAAAGTATTAAGACATTACGGTCGGACCGTGGTGGCGAATACTTAAGCAATGAGTTTCTTGATTACTTGAAAGAATATGGTATTCTTTCATAGTGGACTCCTCCAGGAACACCGCAGTTAAACGGTGTGTCCGAACGGAGAAACCAAACTTTGTTAGACATGGTAAGGTCTATGATGAGTCGAACAGAGCTACCTATTTCCTTCTGGGGATATGCATTGAATAGTGCAATACTTATTTTGAATAAGGTTCCGTCAAAGTCTGTTCAACAGACTCCGTATGAGATATGGACAGGAAAGAAACCAGGTTTCTCATTCCTGAAGATTTGGGGTTGCTGGGCATACGTTAAACGGTTGGAAGGTACCAAAGTAGAACCCAAATCGGATAAATACCTATTTGTAGGATATCCTAGGGAAACCAAAGAATATTACTTCTATCACCCACAAGAGAACAAAGTATTTGTTGCTCTACATGCGGTTTTACTTGAGAAGGAATTCCTAAATGCAGTGGTTAGTGGGAGGAAAGTAGAACTCGATGAAAATCGGAGTGATACTATTCCTGGCACAGAATCCTTAACGGAACATGAACAGTCCATCAGAGATGAGACTGTACCACAATTTTCGAATACACAAGAACCGCGTAGGTCGAAGAGAGTCAGAAAACAACCTGAGATGTATGGGTTTCTGATCTCACCTCATGTGGATATCAATCTTATTGAGGATAACGAGTCGGCTACGTATGAGGAAGCGATACAAGATATCAATTCCGCTTTATGGCAAGAGGCCATGAAGTCCGAAATGGATTCCATGTACACCAACCAAGTTTGGACACTGGTTGATGCACCAGAAGGCGTAGAGCCTATTGGTTGCAAATGGGTCTTCAAGAAGAAGACCGACATGGATGACAACATACAGACGTACAAAGCTAGGCTTGTAGCAAAAGGGTATCGTCAACGACATGGTGTCGATTACGATGAAACTTTTTCACCCGTTGCCATGATTAAATCCATTCGGATAATGCTTGCTATTGCTGTATATTTCGATTACGAGATATGGCAGATGGATGTCAAAACTGCTTTTCTTAATGGAAACCTTTTAGAGGATGTTTATATGCAACAGCCTGACGGTTTTATCGTACCAAGACTTGCAAACAAGGTTTGTAAGTTAAATCGATCCATTTATGGATTGAAGCAAGCATCGTGTTCTTGGAACCAACATTTTGATGAGATCATAGAAGAATATGATTTCGTTCAAAACGAGGATGATCCTTGTGTATATAAGAAGGTTAGTGGGAGTGCACTGACATTCATTGTCCTTTACGTTGATGATGTATTGCTTATTGGCAATGACATTCCCATGCTACAATCGGTGAAAGCTTGGCTTTCATTAAAATTCTACATGAAGGATATGAGAGAAGCAATCTTTATTCTAGGAATAAAGATCTACTGGGATAGATCTAGAAAGCTGCTTGGACTCTCCCAAAACATGTACATTGACAAAGTGTTGAAGAGATTCAACATGGATCAGTCCAAGAGAGGACTGTTGCCAGTGTCACATGGCGTCACTCTATCTAAGGACATGTGTCCTAAAACTCAAGATGAGAGAGACAACATGAGTCGGATCCCGTTCGCCTCGGCAGTCGGATCAATCATGTATGCCATGATATCTACGCGACCTGATGTCTCATATGCTTTGAGCATATGTAGTCGCTATCGGGCCGATCCAGGTGATGGTCACTGGATGGCAGTTAAGAATATCCTTAAGTATCTTAGACGAACTAAGGATGCTTTCTTAATCTATGGAGATGGAGAAATTGAGGTAACTGGGTATACCGATGCATGTTTCCAAACCGATAAAGACGACTGCAAGTCGCAATCCAGGTACATATTTTGTTTGAAAAATGGAGTAGTAAGCTGGAAATCTTCCAAGCAAGAGACTGTTGCCGATTCAACAACAGAAGCGGAATACATTGCTGCAGCTGAAGCGGTAAAAGAGGCAGTTTGGATCCGTAAATTCCTAATGTAGGGGTTTTAGGAGCAGAATCCGGTAACGCAGCGGAAACACGGGAAAATGTTGCTCTAGTGTTCTACGAGTATATTTCATTATTGAGACTCTCTAGATTCAGGCATATCCGTCACATAATCCAATTTCGTGTCCATAATTTATCCACCCGTAAATTATGACGATCACGGATAAACTCGCTGAATCATACAGGTCGAGGTCATGGCAAATGAATAATTCCTCCATCACAGGTATCCGGATATATCCTAGAGATATAGATGTAAACGTAAAATCTCTATAGGGATTTTCCAGTCGACTATTCTATTAGCAATCCCAAAAAGAACATTTAGAACTAGCTTCTAAATTGTACCACGGGCCCATGGTTTTTATCTGATTGCTAATCATATGGACTACCTATGCTCTGATACACAGAACTGACGGATCCTATCTTGACACACAGAGGACACCCTGAGGATCTATCTACACCCAACAAATAGGCGGAGGTCTGATCTTAATAGATCGGTGACGTGGCTGCCATCTAAATGTAGAAGATGTCTCATGCTCCCACAATGGTATCTCAAGTCGAAGAATCACAAGTGGTACTCAACCCGATAAGATTCTTATTGACGTTGGTGTTCCATCCATTAAGAATCTTCGGTGAGTCGTTCAATGTTTATCCACTATAAAGACCTACACGTCTATACGAGTCTCCCTAGACTCATGGTTCATTGGGATAAACCATCGGACAAAGTCTCGATATACGACATGTACTGGTCTCAACAGATTTGACTAACCGACCCGTGTTAGTGAATCTTGACCAGGAACTGTATTTGATAATATACATTTAGCAGTGACACTTCCCAATGTCAATTACAAACTATCTTTGTAACTGTGTACTGCATTAATATTATCATCGGCCTTTGTCTAATATATACATATCACTAAACCACATTTAGTTTCAATCTAATCCTAATCAGATCGAATACGTATATAAAAACAAGAGGTGCAACCATAAATAAGTAATATTATGGAAAATGGATTGTTCATATTCATGAATCAGACATAAATACGGTCCGGATTGGCGCTCTGAGCACTAACCCCAACAATTTCTCCCACTTGCTCTTGTGCCAATCCACGGTATTATATACACATCTCAATGTCTATCGTATACTCATGGCTCTCAAAAGCTCACCTCGCACTTAAGTGGTAGGCAACAAGAAGTAGGTCTGCTATGACATATTGAGTTTGTCAAACAAACTCTATCGTTTCACATAGTCAGCATCATTCATATTTTGTAGAATCTAAATTATACATTAATATGACACTGATGCTATATCTGTATTGTGCTATAGCTACTGAGTTGTCTAAGTAATCATGGATCAAATCCAAAATACTATGAGGACAACCGCAAGCACAACACCAATTTAAAACTTCTAATTTATAAGGTCACTATGCAACTTCGTAAATCAATACTTCATAAGTTGCATCTAATTCCACTAAATAGTAGAATCCTTCGTGACACTCCCACTGCATCTTTTGTGACTCCTTATGACGTAGACTGTCTAACGTCATAATTAGTCTCAAAACTAATATGACCCTAATGGTTGCAGACTGTATTCTCCATGAAATAGAAACGAGTTCTTAATATCTCAAAGATCACAAAGAACGTGTTTCAAGATCTATCCTATGGTCTATAGGATATCAAAATAACTCGTAACAATTACGATTAAATTGATATCTTTAATCGCATATAATAAAGCATTCATTATGTCATCATCAAATGATACATAAGATTGATTAGACATCTCTTTCGAAAAAGGAATCATCATTTACGAAAGATGAATACTATATATAAGACACACAATAACTGTCAAACAGTTATACTAACTGTCATACATATAGCCTTGTTGTGTCTTTTATTAGATCACATCTAATGCACGAATAATATGAGTATCTCACAAGTCTCTTAGTTTTATATCTTATATAAAACTTTATATCAAATATAACAAAAACTACTCCCACTACTTTCACGGAGTAAAGAAGACTTAGGTAAACCTTTTACCTCACATACATCTCATTATTACTATAATAATGATAATGTTGTTAGGATATATAATACTAAAAAGTAATTTGTACGCTCCTAC
Organism: Zanthoxylum bungeanum; assembly: GCA_019454045.1. NCBI lineage: Eukaryota > Viridiplantae > Streptophyta > Magnoliopsida > Sapindales > Rutaceae > Zanthoxylum > Zanthoxylum bungeanum. The sequence goes on from SKCR01019004.1 coordinate 32,118, forward strand.
TAACCCTTCAAACACATATGTATCTCTATACTTTGACAAGATCAGACAATCTGACTGATGTCAAAAATAGAGAACTCAGATTTCCGAAGACTTATCCGAGTCTACAATAGGCTCTATAAGCTAGCATACTAAACTGCAATCTCAACAGAACACAAACTCTAGGGCCATTCCAGAACGAACTCTTCAAATGAAGAAATCACAACTGATCTTTTATCTGAATAAGTCATTCAAAAGCCACTTGGCATTCTTTAGCTAAAATACAGTTTAATATCAACAAACCAATATATCTTTAATTGTTCATTAGCGTGACTAGAGATAAGTTTTCTCCAATCTACAATAGATTGCTGAGTATAACTTTTCTCACTGTCATATGTAAAAGGTCAAACCTGTAATAAGCTCACACTGCTTTCGCTGCGCAAACAATTAGCGCATATCATGAACTAATTCATAATGAAAGCTTAATCAAGTTCAAAACTTGATCGTAGTAAACTATGAACAATCTTAGATCTATGGTTCAATGGTGAACTTCCAGAATCGATATCAAATATCGCTTCCATTTAAGTTATAGGATAATTTTCTCTTCGGTAAGAAAACAACAGAATCATTAAGTATCAAATACTCGTAAATGATTCTGATATCCTATTAAACTTATATCGAAGATGTATAAGGGTTGTTTCATCTTATTAATTACGTAGTTCCATTTATAGTTTATCATTCTCACAATTGACTTCAATAAGTCAAGTCTTTTCTACAATAGTTAACATCTGATGTTACACACCAAGTAATAAAATAATTTTATTACTTAGGATCGTAGGAAAGATATTTTATTAATATAATACAATATTCTATAAATAGAATAAATGATAAACTTTTACTTATACCTCCAAGGTGTAAGTAATTTCCATTATATAACTATTATATAAAAGAAATATTCAATTCTCAAACTTTTCAAGATTCAGATTTTCTACCTATGCATTCATATATGTAACTGTAGAAATTAATGGAACCTAAATTAAAAGATGAACTAGTGTTACTGGAGCATAACCCCAAGAGTATTGAAACTAATTCGGTAATATTCAATATCAAACGAATCAAATCATATAAGATTCAACTGCTCCCCCACTACTCAATTCCATCAAGATGGAATCGTGGAAGAATAATATTGAATATGAATCATATTCACTGAATAACCTTAGAACTAATTGCTTTAAATTCATAGTTTGATCATATCAAAGATCTTTGAACAATTCAAAGGCTGTTATGAATTTTAAGGATCACGTTTTCAAAATTTCAGATTGAATATATTTGAACCAGTCAATATGTTCAATATGCGTTTCATTAAAACAGATTGAAAGTTCTTGATCATTTCAAGACGTTCAATATGTGTTCCTTCAGAAACACGTAACTAAGTTATGACAATTCATCAACTAAGTTACGAAATAAGGAAAACTATCTTAAGCAATTATTATTTATTAAACTACATACATCTAATGTTTAGTTTAATAAATCTGGTGGTCCAATGACAATCATTGATTAAACGAGATCTTAATCACCTTCCTGAATACAATTTTTATAAAATGGATAAGGATGTGTGGTGTGATCTCGTATCAAACCATCCTTTACCATATGGAATAAGCATCTAATGCTTAAGTGATTAAACTCATAAAACACCGTTCTAAATTATTTATTTGACCGAATAATTTTCTTAATGTTTATCTCTACGTCAATGACACTACTAGTTGTATTTAAAATATATATAACAACTGTTTATTAAAAACAATTAACTATCCAATAGTCGCAAGTTCCGATATCAAATATCAAAACAATCGTTAACTAATATTTTAAATAACTATACTAGAGATCTGGTATCCAATATCTATAGTTATTGTATTGTGAAAATCGATATTTTCTACACACAATTATACGTATCTCCTTTCTTTAGCTTTACTATTTACATTTAACTATTTACAACAATTGCAAATAACTGATTAGCAAATTGTGTCAGACACATTGCCTCTAAAGGTCATTAAAGCTAAGAAACGTCATTACTAGATAAACATAATACCTAATAGGGCTTTCTTAATGCCAGTCAAGAATCTCGAGACATGAACTAATTCAAGTCAATTCTTACTGCATAAGAAACTATTCTCTCTAAAGTATTATATCCTAAAAGGATATCTATCTAGATTATCTATCATGACTGAGAAACAAGTCATTAACCATCTTGATTTTTCAAGAAAATTGGAACAACAGTTCCGATGGTTTAGACCAATCTAATAATATCCTAGTCCAATAGTATCTAGAACCTATTCTAGAATAACTGCAACCAAGAGTCAAGTCAGATAACATATCAAAATATGTGTGCAGTGAATTAAAAGTTTAATTCTATCTAATATAGATTAAGGAAAACAAACAAGCGGCTATTTCCATAATAATACGCACTGCCTAAGTTATGGAATATTTTAAACTTAGCAGTGCCTTCCACTATTTTACATAATACCGTAATCCCCAACGGAAAACGAGAATTCAATAATTAAATCGAATTCCATAATGGGAAGTGGACCCCATGAATATATTTCGACTCACAGCAGAGGCACGGTCTCGCCTACGTATATTCACAGGTAGACAACTCATTGTCAATCACTCACTAGTGACTCCGAGGTTCCGGTCTGGTCGTTTCGCGTTGTCGCTGCTAAGGCAGGCCCACAAGGAGACGTACCAAGGTTAAACTCATCAATGATAAAATCAAGTTACTTGCGTAACCCTGACAGCTAGGGCACGTTCAGGATTCCGCTTTCGCTTGAATTTATCTAGTATCTAATATACATCCGGCATAAATAAATCTATATCGGCTACATCCTCACAGCAGAGGCACGGTCTCAGATGTAGTCACAGAAAAATATTTATAAACCGTATTGACAAGACGGACTAAGAAACAAGTACTCCAAATACTAGTTACTTCAAAACCTTATTAAGCGGGGATATTCCTCAAAGTGTCATACACCTTAAATCTAATCAAATTAGATTATAACATGCATGTATAAGTTAAAAACATGATTAAACATTGAATCAAACAAGCTAATCATTTTAGGGGGGGGCTAGAATCAGACTCGCTCTGATACCATTTTGTAGGGGTTTTAGGGGTAGAATCCGGTAACGCAACGGAAACACGGGAAAATCAAATTTTCCGATTTCAAAAGTTTTTCTCGGACTAATTAAATAAACATATTTATTTAATTATCCAATAATAAAATTATGAAATAAAATTCAATAAATCAAATTTATGTGAATTTACCGAATTGCCCTTACAATTGGCATTTTGTTCATTTTAGTCCGAAATTGTTCAAATCAATTTTGGATGATTCTAAATCATTTCTAAGATGAACTTAACATGTCCTAAATGTCAAAATACCAAAAGCAACAAAAAACCCAAAATTTTTGCCCTTGGCCGAGAGCCCCTCCCAGGTGGCCTAATGTGCATTTTGCACTTCCATGCTTCAAAACACATCAAGCTGAAATCCAATCAACATAAGATTTCATATGTATCATATACCATCCAAATACACAACATAAATGAAAAGCCCCAAATTGGATGAGGTCTTAAACCCTAATTTTTCAAGTTCTTCAAATTGGACAAATTAGACCAAATTGGTTAAATCAATTACTTTAATCATGTTTCTTCTTCTATCCAATTAAAGTCTCAACACAATGAAATAACTATAGATCAAATCTAGGTCATTTAAGAGTGGGTCAACAACTCTAGATTAGCAACAAAGTTCTAAAACCATGAAAAGAATGCTTTTAACTACACTAGTTACAAACTTCCAACATCATACCTGCATTACACCTTCATCAAACTTTTATCCATCAAAAGTACAAAGAATAAAGAATAGAAAAACTTAAGAACATCACAAGATGTTGCCAAGAACAAGAGGAACAATTTTCTCTCTAATAGCAAGTTGGAAATACTTACTTAAATCCAAGTTTTCTTTGATTTTTCCTTTCTTTTCTCTCTACCTTCTTTGTTTTGTTTTAATGGTGTTTTGATAAAAAGTGTATTAGGTTATCTACCAAATGAAAAACAAAACAATATATACTTGCTACATTTTGGCTTTGGCCGAATTTGGCCTAAGGAAATTAGCAAGAAATTGTTTTTAATTTCATTTCAATTTAAGTTGCAAACTTGTTAAAATAATATCATTACACTTTAAAGATATTTTCAACAAAGTCAACAATGGCAACTTAGCCATTTAAACAAAAATATCATAACTTAAAATATTTATACTTTAATTAATTTAATCATTTAACAATTAATTAATTAATTAATTAAATAAATATAAATATATTAATATATGTATAATATTTACATTAAATATTAAATATATATTCATTTATGATATTGGTCAAATATCTCAATTGATAATTAATTAATATTTATTTAAATTAATCAAGTATTAAATGTAAATACACAAAAATTAAGGAAATGACTATCGGGTCCCTAAACATGTATTTTGCGTTTAACCTTTAAACGACTTTATAAATAATCAATATTCTTTATAAATGTTGCTCTAGTGCTCTACGAGTATATTTCATTATTGAGACTCTCTAGATTCAGGCATATCCGTCACGAAATCTAATTTCGTGTCCATAATTTACCCACCCGTAATTATGACGATCACGGATAAACTCGCTGAATCACACAGGTCGAGGTCATGGAAAATGTATAATTCCTCCGTCACGGGTATCCGGATATATCCCAGAGATATAAATGTAAACATCAAATCTCTATGGATTATCCAGTCGACTATTCTATTAGCAATCCCAAAAAGAACATTTAGAACTAGCTTCTAAATTGTACCACGGGCCCATGGTTTTTATCTGATTGCTAATCATATGGACTACCTATGCTCTGATACACATACACAGAACTGACAGATCCTATCTTGACACACACAGGACACCCTGAGGATCTATCTACACCCACACACGATAGGCGGAGGTCTGATCTTAATAGATCGGTGACGTGACTAACATCTAAGTGTAAAAGATGTCTCATGCGCCCACAGTGGTATCTCAAGTCGAAGAATCAAAAGTGCTACTCAACCCGATAAGATTCTTATTGACGTTGGTGTACCATCCATTAAGAATCTTCGGTGAGTCGTTCAATGTTTATCCACTATAAACACCTACACGTCTATACGAGTCTCCCTAGACTCATGGTTCATTGGGATAAACCATCGGACCAAGTCTCGATATACGACATGTACTGGTCTCAACAGATTTGACTAACCGACCCGTGTTAGTGAATCTTGACCAGGAACTGTATTGATAATATACATTTAGCAGTGACACTTCCCAATGTCAATTACAAACTATCTTTGTAATTGTGTACTGCATTATATATTATCGGGCCTTTGTCTAATATATACATATCACTAAACCACATTTAGTTTCAATCTAATCGTAATCAGATCGAATACGTATATAAAAACAAGAGGTGCAACCATAAATAAGTAATGTTATGGAAAAATGGATTGTTCATATTCACGAATCATATATAAATACGGTACGGATTGGCGCTCTGAGCACCAACCCCAACACCTAATTGGATTAGGAGTAGTTCTGTTAGCAGCTGAGCCCGTTCCATTGTATTGTGACAATAACGGGGCTGTAGCACAGGCTAATGAACCGCGGTCTCATCAACGATCCAAGCATGTTCTTTGATGTTTCCATCTGATTCGTGAGATTATACATCGTGGCGATGTGAAGATCGAGAAGGTCGCATTAAAGAAAAACATTACAGATCCACTGACGAAATCAATTCCTCAGCAAAAGTTTGAGCGACATGTACATAGTTCAGGTGTAAGATGCTTGAGTGACTGGCTATAGGCCAAGTGGGAGATTGTTGGACAATTATGACCCAAATCGTCAATATTTGTAAAAGACATTATGGTTTTTTGTACAAATTAACTATGTGACAATGGAAATTGTATTTTATCATTTTGTAATTTGATTACTTGAATATATAAATGGTAAAAGTCCTTATGATTAGTTCCGGATTATAAGATATGAGACAATATCAATCCATAAATGTTTAATCATTAAATATCCCTAGTCGTAGTATTATCGAGACTGGACATCGATAATGCGGAATAAAATAGTATTGCACTTGTGCGTGTTATGGAAGCGTAACATCATAGTTCTCATATATTTAAGTATTTGATATTTATGCAAGTGTGATATGAGGTTGTGTTTACCGATGGTAGGGAAACAGCTTTGCTCTGGATAGACCCATCGGAATCCCATTGGTAGTATGACTATGTGTCTATAGGAATCTGAATCAGGGTAGATGTATTTGGTCTTAACATGTATTTGGTCTTAATATGAGACTTGCATCGCTAGTACTTGCGACAATCAATACGCTTTGGTTTTGGTCGTCCGGGACTTTAACAGGTTATGTGTACGCCTCTTTTGGGTTTATTGAGAATCGTAGTGTATTGGGTGTGATGTCAAGACGGAAGTATCACTTCAGTCATATGGAGATGATGATCACGCAGGGATACAGAACTGGTACTCTAATGTGTTGCAACCATCGGGATAATATGACAAGGTCATGATTATCCGATTAAATAGACTAGTTACTTGTGATCCGATATATGCTTCGTACGGGGCAGACACTATTCCAGCCCCAGGCCTTGCATGTGACATCCGATACTGGATCGCAATACGCAATACTACGTATACTACGCCTGACATAGATTATATATTCCTTTAAGAATATTTCTGGAGAATTGGGTAGGTACGGTGCTTTGCTAGAAGCCAACCATGTCTCGTAAATCGGTAAGAACTTAGTACGAGGTACTCACGTGTTCGGATAGTCCGACGACCGGATTTACTGCCAACATATCCAGGGATCTCATGGGTCGCTTCCCGAAGATTCACCGATGACGTATGATTCGAACATAATTAATCTATGATTAATTACAGAGAGATTTTATCTGGGATAAAAAAATATTAGGAGATAGAGAACGATTAATTTAGAATTAATCGATAGAATAATATATTCGATATATTATACGAAATTAGATTTCGACGCGAAATTAAAATTGGATTTTAATTCGGGCGAATGAATTAATTTATAATTAATTCGCGATCGACTTTAATATTTAATTAACGTCGCAACGAAAATTCGTTAATTTCGGATAACGAACCCGAGCCCGGAATGTTTTTGCGGGCCCACTCAGATTTTGAATTAAAATGGGGCCCACAAGTCACATCGCAAGTTATTTTAGTGATGGAAGTGACGTCACCTTTTTGTGATTGACATCTAGTCACTATTGGTGATGGGAGTAGTTGAAAGCTGTAATTGCTTTTTTCCCTCCAAATTTGCTTTAACCTTTTTGGAAAAGATATACCAAATTTTTCCTTTGACTTTTCATAAGTGGTAATTGGTTTTAGAAATCAAATATACCAAAAACCAAAAGTCTCTCTTCTTCCTCCTTTGGCCGAACTTCACAAGGCTTTTAGGGAAAATTTTGTTGCAATTTTTCCAAAGCTAGCACTTGAAGAATCATTCTAAGGTGATAGGGAAACCATTCCAAAAGCTTGGAATCCATCTCAAAGCTTGGAGCTTGGACATCAACATTCAAAGAGAAGATATTGGAGCACTTCTCAAAGGAAAGTTTTGTTTATCAACACACCCCCTCTCTTCCGATCTTTGTAAGTATTTTTCCGCCATTCTTACTTTGAGTATTCACATGTTTCATGCTTAATATGATCTTGGGATGACCTTAGAAACCCAACAATGAGTACATAAGACAACTAATTTTTGAAGGTATCATCACAGTCGTATATGTAAGGTCCAAAGACAACCTTGCTGACCTATTAACTAAAGGAATCCCGAGAGATATGATAATGAGCACATCGAGTGCTTTGGGTTTAAAATTAATTAGATATGTCACTAGTAATGGGAACTTTACCTCTACTATTGTTCAATAATTCTAGGGGTTTAAAAGGTAACAACAAGTTATAGTTTGTGACAGTTAACAAATACTAGAAATTATAGTATTTAAGGAAAAGAGGGTGAGTATAAAATGTTGGAGTTTGCTAAGGTCCCAAGATCATTAAACAAGCATGAAACAAGTGCGAATACAAATCAACGAAGTTGCGGAATACTCACATCGATCGGTTTAACGACGCTTTGACGAACAAAAACTGATTTCTGCTCACTAGACTGCTCACGGCAGTGGCTGATTGTAGTCCCCATTTTCGGCCATTTGGATCATCTTCGTCAAGCTCCAAGCTTCGTCAAACGATTCCCGGCTCATGGGTGGACTTCCCTATCACCTTCGCATGTCTCTCGGAGTGCTAGCTCTCTTGATTTTTGCCACAAAAACCAAACACGTTGCTTCATTTTTTCATCATGGCTCTCGGCAGTGAGCTGCCAAAACCAGTGAGAAAATAGCCCTACATGGGCGAGAGAGAGAGAGATGAGAGAAAGAGAGAATTGTGTGTGTTGATTTCAAATTTGTGTATCTAATTCCCAAATGTGAATTTCAAATTCATTTACAATGAATTTGGTTTTCAAAAAGTCAAGCATTTAATGTTCCAACCACACACATCACTTCACATCAATCAATCAAGTTGTCAAGTCACATCACTCAAAGTGACAAGTGATTTGACGCTTGAAGTGACTGACGATTTGACGCTTGATTTGACTTGCGTGCCGCACTCGAATTCGAAATGCGAATGCACTCACAAACAATCTCGGGCTCGGGTTCGCTAATTCCAAATTAACGAAGTTTCCGTTGCGACGCAATTAAATGATTATGCATTGCGAAATCACTATTCACGTCGCTAACGAATTAATTCTAAATTAATTCGTTCGCCCGAATTAAAATCTAATTTTAATTCCGCGTCGAAATCCAATTTCGATTAATATATCGAATATATTAATTTAACCGATTAATTCCAAATTAATCGTTATCTCTCTTTAATTGATATTTTATCCCAGATAAAATATCTCTGCTATTAATCCCAGATTAATTTATCTCTCATCTAATTAATCCCAGATTAATTAAAAGTGCGAGTCATACGTCATCGGTGAATCTTCGGGAAGCGACCCATGAGATCCCCGGATATGTTGGCAGTAAATTCGGTCGTCGGACTATCCGAACACGTAAGTACCTCGTACTACGTTTATACCGATTTATAAGACAAGGTTGGCTTCTAGCAAAGCGCCATGCCTACCCAATTCTCCAGAAATATCCTTACAGGAATATAAAGATCTATATCAGGCGTAGTATACGTAGTATTGCGTATTTCGATCCAGTATCGGATGATCACGTGCTAGGCCTGAGACTGGAATTGTGTCTGCCCCGTACGAAGCACATGTCGGATGTCTGGTAACTAGTCTCTATAATCGGATAAACATGACCTTGTCATTTTATCCCGATGACTGCAGTACTTAAGAGAACCAGTACCGTATCCTACGCGACCATCATCTCCATATGACTGGAGTGACACTTCCGTCTTGACATCACACCCAACACACTACGATTCTCAATATACCCAGCATAGGCGTACACAGAACCTGTTAAAGCCCTGGACGACCGCAACCAAAGTATATTGATTGTCGCAAGTATTAGCGGTGCAAGTCTCAGGTTAAGACCAAATACACCTACCCTGATTTCGGACTTTCATAGACATATAGTCATACTACCAATGGAATTCCGAGGGGGTCTATCCAGAGTGAAGCTGTTTCCCGTACCATCGGTAAAACACAACCTCCTATTACACTTGCATGAGTATCCTATACCCAAATATATGAGAACTATGACGTTTGTGCCCTCACAACGCGCACAAGTGTAATACTAGTCTTTTACATATTTATCGATGTCCAATCTCGATAATACTCTGACTAGTGATATTTAATGATTAATCCTTCGTGGACTGATACTGTCTCATATCATTCTCAATCCAGGAACTAATCATAGGGACCTCCTATCATTTATACATCTAGGTGATCTAATCACAAATGATAAGAGAGCAATCTCTTTTGTCACATAGTTAATTTGTACAACAACACCATGATCTGTACAAATAGTGACGCTATGTGTCATAATTGTCCAAATAAAATTACTCTTAATGAAGAAACATAGTTCGATTAAGGACTAAGTAAGTCCAAATCAAGGACTTGGTTAAATCTTCACCTATGTAAATACAAGAAGTGGTGCCGCTTCAATCAAAAGTTTGGGATATTAAACTTTGTAAGTGTTTATGAATTCAGGAGGTAGCACAAGGCCATATTATAGTGCTAACGCTTTAATAAGTTGACTTGATTTAAGTGTTTAATGTGTATAACTTTTATGTTTTGTCAATTAAGGAATTGGGGTTTAAAGAGCATTAATTTGACCATCAATTTCGACAAAACTTGAAATACTTGTACAATTAGTAGGTTAAAGTCGAAAGACACCTATCATATACATTAAAGTTTAAATCAAGCATATTTATATATATATCACTAAATAAGTGGGGGATTGTTAGATAGTTAGTGATAAAGTTATGAGAAATGAAAAGAATATAAAATAATCACACATCTAAAAACTACAAAAGGAAATAAGTATTTAAATACATTTATTATATCAATTTGATTCAAATTGATAGGTTAAAATTTTGGAGGGAAACATAAATTTGGTTATGAATTAAATAATATATAAATAGTCAAAGATAGACACTTGTGCCTAAAATTAATTGGCAATTAATCATTTTAATTAATATTTTTTCGAAATTAATTATTATTTGTGTGAATTTCCATTAACTGTTATATAACAGTTTGATTTGAAATGAAGTGTCCCTTGCCAACAGTTTGGAAATAAAATAAGTGTCATTTGCCAAAAGTTACTTAAGGTATATAAATACATATAAAACTCCATAATTTGTTATAATCAAACTCATTCTCTCTTCCTCTAAACTTCTTATATGTTCTTGGAAGAAATTCCAGATTTGCTATCTTAAATTTATAATTAGGCTTTTTTAGAAATCCTGGAAGGATACTGTCATACACCCAACGGCATTTATAGTGGGGACATTATAATGACTACACTATTAAAGTCATATTTTTATATTCTGTAATTTGCTCATGTTTTTATTATTACTAACAACTTGTTCATCAAAAACAATAGCATTCTGTCTCTTGTGCCAATACTCACGGAGCTTGTTAACACTAGCTTCTGTTCCTGCAGATAGTTGATTTTTTATTCCCCACAACATAGGTGAGGTCCGGAGAAAACACAATATATAAATAAAATAAAACAAAACTAGCAAAAATCATCACCCCAAGGCCAGAACCTTACGACAACTAACCTGAAGCCCTGGACATCATAAATACTAAATAAATTTCAAGTATTAACAAAAGTATTTTTTGCTGGTCGTCGTTGCTCGCTGGTCTCCATTGCCCGTAGTTGCTCGTTGGTGTCGCTGTAGTTTCCTCAAAGAGTGGGTCGTCGTTGCTCGCTGCTCACTGTTGTTCGTGGCTTTTGGTTTGTTTATATTTTTGGGAGAGGCTTTTTGTTGAGAAATTGATGAGGGCTTTTGCATGATTTAAAATTGCTGTGCGCAGTGATGGAGGGATTTGGTGTTTGGTGTTTTGGGGCAAAAAAAAAAAAAAAAAGGGGCCTCAATGGGTGTGGTTCGGTGGTGTAGGGTTTAAGATATCATTTTGAGGTCATGTGTTCGAATTCAGAGAGTACGTTTCTTGTAAGAGTCTGTGACAACCAAGGGTTTTACCTGTTCTGTTTAAGCCTAGAAGAGATGGTTTGCAGCGAGATTTCCAACGATTCTAAAAAAAAATAAGGGAAGTATCTGATAGACACATTTTTTATAACATAAGTCGTTTCTCAAGTGTCATCAAATATGTTATAAATTTATAATATAAGTCATTTTATGATAGATAATTATCATAAATTTATGATATGTTTCGTTACACATTTTTTTATTTATAAAAATATTTTTTTTTTCTAATAATGCAAGGATAGATAGAAAATCGATAAATGGAATCGAACCATTCAATTGTATCTATTTTGTTTTTATTTTTTTAGGTAAGTTATTAAAAATAATACTTTTCTATTTGGTACTAGTTCGGTCTAGATCATCTGAAAACCAAACTAAATAATTTTGTAGAATTTGATTGGTTGGATGATTATGTAATTTTAAATTAATTGAAAAAAAAAAGATTTTTGAAAGCCTTAAACTGATTCGGTTTAATTTTTTTAAGAAAAAACAAAACAAAACAAAACGAATTGAAAAAATTACTCATCTAGTCATAAATATATTGTCAGTACGATCATTTAAATTCAAGTAATAAAATGATTCTAGCCGTCCTACCAATTACCAAATATCAATCATGCTAGTAAAAAAAAGTGGGTCCTTTTTGTTTTTGTTTTTTTGTTTTTTGTTTTTTGTTTTTTTTGGGTGGTTGTTGTCAAAGCATAGCAGATCAAACTCGTCGTTTCATGACAAAGAAATGTAAAAGGATAGGAACCGAGGCATTTTCTACTAGGGCTTTCCTATTAGTTTCTTTCAAGCTACTCCATGAAAAGTCATCTATCAAGTCCAAAAAGGCCTTTATGGTGTAAGAGAGGTTAGGTGAAATGAAATAATTTTGTGTAATGGCTTAACCAAACCACCAACTAAAATAAACTTATTTGTGTTTTAAGCCATTAAAATTATACTAGTTAGGTTAGTCAAAGATAGTGGATTTGCTATAATTTCATTAACATTTTAACAATACTATACATGTGGTTTGGGATAGAGTCTGTTTGTCTATAAAAGAAGAGGGTTTAGGGATTAAGTCTTTAGAACACTGAAATCGGGCGGCAATTGTTAAGCATTTGTGGTTTATTTGTTCGAGACAGGTCTCATCTTGGTCTACTTGAGTTTCCTCATACTTATTAAAGAGGCGAAGTTTTTGGGAGGTTGCTCGCCCTGAGGATTGCTCATGGAGTTGGAGGAAGATTTTGAGTCTTCGGCCTTGGGTGCGATGGAAGATGCGGTTCAGGATTGGGAACGGGAAAAAGGCTTCCTTATGGTTTGATTATTGGCATCTTTTAGGGTTGGACAAGACAGCTAAGGTGGCATCTATCATTGATGGGTCTTCTTGGAGATGGACCCAAACTAGATCAGCTATTCTTTTTGAGTTGGCCCGTATTTTGCCGTTGGATTGTGCCCCTAGTAGCTCGAGGGAGGATGCGTTGATTTGGGAGGAGGATAGTATATGAGTCTTCTCAGTGAGGAGTGTCTGAGAGGCTTTTCGGCATAGGGGTTCTCGGATGAGCTGGAGTCGGGTCGTGTGGTTTCGCAAGGCAGTCTCAAGACATGCTTTCATTCTCTGGTTAGTGATGTAAGATGGCCTTTATACTCAGGAGATATTGATGGGCTTTGGCATTTCAAATCAGTCTACATGTGTATTTTGTTGAAATACTGGAGAAAATATAGACCACCTCTTTTTCCAGTGCCCTTATTCCTCAGAGGTTTAGTCTTCTACCTTGGCTAACTGTGGTATTGTTTGGAACTCTCGTGATTGGCCTCATACAGTCTAATGGATGGAACAATATTGTAGTGGTTCGTTATGTCACTTGATTGTGCGGCTTTCCTTTACAGCTGCTATCTACTTTATTTGGAGAGAGATGCATGCTAGACTTCATGGCGAGCCTCTTCAACCCCTAGTGTGATTCAGAATGATATTATTTTTACTGTGCGGACACGTGCTAGTTTATTAAAGAAAGTGAAATCATCTTCTGAAAATAGATGACTTCATCTTTCTTGGCATTTGTTTGATGATATTTTCTGAGTTTCCTTTGTATGTTATGATGTTTGTCTGTTTCGCTCTGGTTGTTTAGCTTAGAGGGCCTGTCGTCCTTAGCTTGCTCTCTTTGGGGTATGTCTCTGTGCTGTTGTTGTGGTTTTCTTTTGGTTAATATACTTACCTTATCCAAAAAAAAATATACTATAATATATAAGGATTAAGATATGATATTAGGGTTTCATGTCTTCTAATTAAAGTGATTTTACTGGATTTTTGTGCTAAATCTATATATATAAGCTGAGAAATAGATGTCTTCTGAAACTGTACATGTAAGTGATTTTAGCTTTGAGGCTATCCACATATGCATATTTGATTATTAATGTTTCAAATAAGTTATTAATATTTAACTTTTCACATTCTTCATTAATGTTTTACTTTTCAGCCTGTAATATTTTATTTTCTCAACTCTTTCAAACTCTTCGTTTTTCAGTATTATTAATGATTGAAAATACATTAATTAAAATCCTATTTATTTCAAAAGAATTATTAATGTTTAATTTTTCATATTTTTTTAATTTGGGAACTTTCATTTTCCCAATTCTTATAAACTCTTAATTTTTTAAAATTATTATTGATTGAAAGTATGTTAATTAAAGTTTTTCGTTTCAAATTGGTTATTAATGTTTTAACATTCTATATTTTTCATTAACTCTCACTTAATTTTTTAGAGAAGTTCAATAATCATAAATGATATTCAGATAACTATAAAAAATATTCATAATTTAGCTAAATCTATGCTTGCATTAAGAGATTTGTTCTCCATCAATAAAAAACTATAATGCATAATAAGTTACAAAACATAACTGTTAATTTTAAAAAAATATTAAAAAACTTACTGACTATATTTGAAGGTAGGGTTTTAATTAATTTTATTTTTTTATTTTAAATAGCTACTATATTTATTTCTAAGATGAGTCGCGCATTGCGTTTTATGGACTAGTGAAGATTAATTATCAAGAGACATGATTGGACTCTTTTCAGTTTTACGGGTCCATATATGTTTTGGCCCATATAATGTTTGATGTTGTAACCAGCCGAAGGGGTAAAACTCATAACGGCCCGATTTGGACTTATATGTTATTAGGTATGTTATGAGATTTTTGTATTCGTGGATCTGGCCCATCTGGGCATGCAATTTACCCACTCAATATTGCTATATTTTGGGAATCTTGCTCAAATTGATACAATAATTGGATAAAAATTGATTTTTCTTTGGCCTGTCATCACACTAATTAAACATATGGTTCCCTATAGTCTCCGGGGTGTTGCTGTTAGGGTAAAATATGACTCAATGTCATCCAATTAAATTGGCCCAATCGATTAGGCCTTGATCCCCAATGAAGATCCAGTCGACTAGACATTAGCTCGCTTCAGAAGTCCGGTCCACTGGACTTGTTCGCTGTCCTACAATGAATTTCTAGCCGACTCAATAGTGCAGCCGACTTGTACCCTCATGCACGATCAATATTCCATCTGACCTAAACGGCACCAAGGATCCAACATACTTGGAATAGCAAGAGTCGAGTCGACTGGCAGAGATTTCAGGAATTCTTCTCTATATTACTCAGTTGTCCAGACGATAAGATCCATTATACACACAATAAGTCCTAATCATGCTAGGACTCAAATCCTTACTTTTACAAGATAACTCTCAAGAATTTTCGGATTACTTGAAATCCTAAAATGATTACAACTATCCTTTATTTGAGTTTAACTTGGTTCCCTATATAGGAATCAGAATCCCCCTAGGACTAGGACACCTAAATCTATAAATAGAGGGGATCCACAAAGCTTCGAATTCATTCAAGCTCTCACTCACAAACTTTAGACTCAAAACTCTTGCCCTCACTCTGCTTAGACACTCTCCCCTCCGGCCCCGCGACACATAAATCGAGGTATTGTAATATCCCGGGTTTTTCGAAACAGTACGAGAAAGTTTTCGAATCAAAGTGAAAGGTTTGGAAAGAGATGATATTCGAAAATTAGACTTCATGTATTGAAAAATAGGTGGGAATATTTTTAAGTGAAGTTTCATCACATTGGAAAACACGTGGTTTCGAGAACCGGTTACGCGATTCCTATTTACATCGTTTTACACGTAAAAGATTCTTTTTTCAGCTATAAAACTTTTAAACGAACTCCGATTGAGCTGATTCTTGAACCATCAGACTCATTTTTTCTGAGACGAATAACTTTCACGTTGAATACTTTTTAAAATTTGTATCAGAAGGGCTTCAAAATTGTGAATTGTTGAGAATATTCTATGGCTGAGACCTAATTGCAATTTTCGGGGGTCTAAATATAAATTTCAGAAACTTTATTATAAATACCTTAAAGTTTCAAAAATTGCAAAGAAATCAAAAGCTACCCTAATCACCCAAACGACCCCCCCGGTCTCAAACTGAACCAGCGACGGCCTGGGTGTGCCGGTGGCCAGCCAGCCACGGTCGGCCATTGAGACGGTGCCAAAGGAAGCGTCCGGTCATCTTGCGTCCAACGGTGGCCGGCGGCGACGCCAGAAACACTGGCAACGGTGAGAAACAAATGAGAGAATACTCGAGCCTAGGTTTCTCGATCCCGACTCGTCGCTTCGTTTCACGGCCCGAGCCACCCGCCAAATCGAAGCTCTCGGAGAGTACTACAAGATGGTAGTGTTGATTTTTCTGATCCGTACTCGGTTGCACGCGAAACGAGAGAGGAAGATTCAGATGAATAGTGACCCATGGTGAACAATAGTTTCGATCATAATTTCATCGATTCCAGCACATTCGTGGGATCATTTGGAGTCCGTATATGCCCTCGAAATCTCGATAAGACCTCTCGATAAAAAGTCGCTAATTTCAAGTTTTCCGCTAAATATTCGGATGTATCCAGTAGCTTCGTAGAGTAGCTTAATGATATAAATTGAATTGTTTGAGTGTTGTATATTGAATATTAGCATTCGGTAGAATCCGAGTGAAAACAGAACGAGTTTGATCGATCTGATAGAATATGTAAGTTTTCGGTGAAAGTGGGTTTTTGTGTATAAAGATGTGTTTTGGTTTTGATGATAGTTATGAGTTATTTATGATATTACAAACATATCGGGATAAATCCAGGTAGGTTCGGAGGGTTCATGACCCTTCCGTAGCATTTGCGAAAATGTTTTCGGAAGATTTTTCCAAAAATACGTAAACCGAGAATTTAGGTAATCTAGTGGCTTGGAATAGTTTGTAATGGTGTTTTAAGATTATTGGAACTGAAATATTGAAAACAGACTTGATTTGGTTGTTCCGAAAAGATCCGAGATTTTATCGTATTTTTGTCGAGAACTTCGTAAGTCGTGTTTCTGACAGTATTTTGCCATTTGTTTTGACAGATGTGGCTAGGACCTGCAGTGCTTGCAAAACTAGGTAAGTAACACATGCGATGAGTTCTCGAATTGTCCATTTCGTAATTTTTTAAACATATATATATATACACACACGCGTGTGTGGGGAGACAATTGAGAGGTTTAGGATAGTTACAAGATAGATTTGAGAAAGGTTTTTGAGATCGTGTATAGTTGAGTTAGTCGACTATCACTGATATGGATTTTCGTTATTGCTATGATATGAAGTGAGTAGTTTGATGATGATAATGTATGTATGTATGTAATATATGTATTGATGTGTTTTGAAGTGGAATGTTCAAGAGTAATGCTATGATATGTATTTTGAAAAGATTGGTGAGTTTAATGGCTACATGTATATATTGATGCATGTAACTGCATGGACTCGTAATGGTATGTGTATGTATGGATGTATGTAAGGGTATGAACCTGTATTGATATGAACACATGTATATAAATGAATATGGAAAGGTAAAACTATATGAACATATATTCGTATATGTATATGATGTTAAGACATGAATATTGATAAAGACTATAGTACTTCAATTCGAAGTAATACGTATATTCGTATATTTGAAACATATGTATGTATGTGAATGTTTGAAAGATGTTTTAGAATATTTTTTTATGGATGTGCTTGTGTATGAGAAGTTGTACGATAAGTTTAGTGTGTCGTGGTATGTATGCATGAATGTAGGTTTAGTTGGTTGATGATTTCGTGTTATAGTAGTCGAGATGGTTAGGAATCCGTTCAGACGGAATTCATTTCATACCTATTCTAAAATAGGTAATGAGTCCCGTACGAGCATTGTATGAGTAAGCCAGCTATATGTATGTATTGTTTGATGGTATGTTCTTTGATGTATTGATTATTATGTGTGCTTCATGGTTAGTCGCATGATGATTGTATGTGTGACTGTGTGTATGTGTATGTATAGTTGAACTCGTAGAATATATTGATAGTGTATGTTTATGTGAAATGAATGAATGAATGAATTTGAAAGCTAATGTAAGTATAAGATGTTATAAAACATATTTGTTAACTTGTATTGGTGTGTATGTATATGTGTAAAATTGGGAATTGTTTTTACAAGTATATAAGAGAGGTGTGTCACGGTATGTGTAAATGCATATGAATCATGAATGTTAAGCTATTGAGGAAGTTTGCATTGAATTGAAAGAGTTTGTTTCAAATGAAGAAAGTTTGTTTAACCTGTCGATTTGATGATATTTCAAATATGGATATTTGTGATAAAAGGTAGATATATGAATTCATATTTCATGTGATCGAAGTGAGATTGATGTTAACGATATACTCTATGATATTTGAGCTTTGCTTTATGTGCTTTGAACGTTAGCTATGAGATTGACACACGTGTAGACATGTTAATATGAAAATTTGACATGGGTTAAGAATAAAGGATAATAACAAGATAATAATTTCGAACTTATAACAATTTAGTAATTCGGTTAATCTGTTGATATGTTTGACTTGTTTGTTGTAATACTAGCATGGCTACTTACTGAGTTTTTAAAACTCACACCAAACCAGTTTGCTAGTTTTGCAGGTTGGCTTCCAGGTGGGTCAACCAGTTCAGTTTAGGATGTCATGCTCGAGACGCGGATCACCCAAGTGACAGTCACCCTTGCAAGTGTCTTGGGATAAGCTTTAGAAAGTGTAGGATTTGGGATTAATCTATATTTGTCGTACTGAGCACGTTGTTTGTAAATATTGAGTAAATATTTTGATTTCTTGTGATGTGGTGGGCAGAGCCCTTGAGTGTTGATAGATGATATGGGCACAAAGCCCTTATGTGGTGATTTTGATTTGTTGGTGTGGACCTGAGGTCTGTTATAATATATGATGTTTATTTCAGGTTTGTTTTGACGCTGGACTTAGGGATGGCAAATTTTTGATCCGCAAGCACTTTTGATGTCCCGGGTATACCCAGAACGGGTCTGGGTATATCCGGGCCCGGACCTGGGATCCGCAAGCTCCATTGCTTGTTTGTTTATTTTTTTTAGCTCCACTGTTTAATATTATTAAGTATTAACAATATCACAACAAGTTTGAACAAATATTAGAAATTACAAAACACATAAAAATACTTAGAGAATTAGAGATTTCCATTTTATTTTATACTTTTTTCCGGGTATATCCGGGTCCAGACCCGGGATCCGCAAGCTCCATTGTTTGTTTGTTTGTTTTTTTTGGCTCCAATGTTTAATATTATTAAGTATTAACAATATCACAACAAGTTTGAACAAATATTAGAAATTACAAAACACATTAAAATACTTAGAGAATTAGAAATTTCCATTTTATTTTATACTTTTTTTATTTAACCGGGTCCCGGGTACCAGGGTTCGGAATCACTCGGACCCGTATCCAGGTCTTAAATATAAAGACCCGGGTCCGCAAATTTTTTTTACGGATCCGGGTCTTACCGGACCGGGTCCATCTGGGTCTTACCGGACCCGGGTCCATCTGGGTCGTCCAGATCCAGGCCGGGTCCGGATTTTTTTAAGACCCCTAGCTGGACTGAGATCCAGGTTGTCCGATTTTAGGATACATCATGCCGGATTTTCGTAAATTTAGAGGCTTATGGAGATGAGTCAATCTTGTCTCCTGCCGGTAGCGTTCTACCTCTGGCGTGGTGTTACAGTTATGGTATCAGAGCAAGGGTTAGGGTGTCGGTTACTGCAGCTGCAAGGTATCTGATCGTCTGAGTAAGTTTTCTACTACGTATAGACTATATAGGTCTTATGTTTGCTAATTGATTTATGGTATATGGTATGATGTGTTATGACCTTGATGGATATGGTTGATTCAGATTGTCAGTAGATGTTTATATGCTAAGAATATATATGTATGTGTATAAGTATATTAAGTTAAAAATATGTTGTTCATATAGGTATATGTATAAGTAAGTAATGTGAATTTAATGTGTTTTGAGGTATGAGTTATGCTATAATGTTGATAGTCTGAAATGTGAACGAATATTTTGAACTATGTTTTGAAAAAACTTGATATTTGATTTTTGGTATAAAAGTGTTTTGAAAAGGAAAAAGGAAAGAAAGAAATAAAGTTTTCAGATGTTTTAATTCTGATTATAAGGGATAAAGAAAATATTTCTGCCTCGACGCTTGATTCACGTTTTTATATTTTGAGATTTATCGATATGTTTCCGTCGGGGTGCTTGATATTATGTTTCTGTCTCGATGCTCGAAAATGATTTTGATGCTTTTAAACTGTAAAACTTGTTTCCATCGATACGCTCGAAAATCTGTTTCCGTCACGGTGCTTGATGATTTTATGTTTTTGATCCTCTGTGGTGCTTGTATATGTTTCGTTCCGGCATGACTAGGACGTTTGTTATGGGGTCAAGACCATCAGAAAATGGTTGGCCCACTACCCTGTCGGCATGGTCCGTACACTGTCCAGTCTATGCGCATGACTGCACAGTGGAAGATCGTTATGTATTTTGAAAAATTTACATTAAAGATTTATTTTTGATTTACACATTTATGTTTTGGGGGGAAGAATAATTTCAAAAAAATTACATTTTGATTTTGATGCATTTCGATATTGCTTATGATATTATACGATATGATATGTTTCCGCCCCGACACTTGTTGCCTGTTTTTATGTTTTTACGACTCATCATATGTTTCCACCAGGGTGTTTGTTTAGGGTCTCATCTATCAGAAATGGATTGACCCGCTACCTTGTCGACAAGGGATCATTTCGTTCATTGTCTGATCTGTGCGCGCGTCGGGCCTTGGGTTCTTGTTTATGTTTCGTCTAGTTGAGTTATGATGGATGCTCGATATGATTTTACGATAATGGATTTTGAAACTAATTTTTTTTACAGTAACAGAATTTTTCAAATATATTTTCGAAATGATTTTTGAAAGAGATCATTTTACGTTTTCTATTTTAAATAATGACAGAGGTTGACATATTTCAGACTATTAACATCATAAGAGCATGTACGATTATTTGTCACTTCTGGCGGTGACAATGGATGTATTGGTTGATATAAAAGATTATATTCGTTATAAGAATACGTATGTTGTTGGGTTTCTACGGTCTAACTAGGATCGTTTTCAAGCAATAAAACTCATGTGCGAATACTCAAAGAAGTTGCAGAATACTTACATTGAGCGGTTGAGCGATGCGATGAACAACAAAAACTCTTTAAGCCCTTTGAAGCTCACGTTTTGCTGCTGTTTTTGTCTTCCAAGAATTCGACAATGGTGATCCCTCCAAGCTCCAAGCTTTGTGTGATTCCTTGCTCACAAGTGCGGTTCCCTATCACCTTTGCAAGACTCCGGAAGTGTGCTAGCACCTAGGAATTTTTGCCACAAAAATTCCTTAGTTTCTCCTTGCCATTCACGGAAAAACCAGTGAAGAGAAGAAGAAAATTCGGCCCATTGGGCGTGAGAGAGGGAAGAGGAAAGAGAGAAGAGTAAATGTGTTTTGTTGGTTTTGTTTTCAAAAAACAAATAAAGATATACCAAATTCAAAATTTGGTAAATGGCATTAAAGCCATCCAACCACCTCCATCAATCAATCAAGTGACAAGTTGTCAATTACTCAAAGTGACTAGACATCACATCAATTGATTGACTAGTGATTTGACACTTGATGTGACTTGTGGCCGCACTTGAATTCGAAATGCGAGTGCGTCCGCAAACACTCTCGGACTCGGATTCGCTAATTCCAAATTAACGAATTTTCCGTTGCGACGAAATTAAATCTAATTTAATTAAATAACTTTGCCTAGCAAAATTACTATTCACGTCGCTAATGAATTAATTCTAAATTAACTCGTTCGCCCGAATTAAAATCTAATTTCAATTTCGCGTCGAAATCCAATTTCGTATAATATATTGAATATATTATTTTATCGATTAATTCGAAATTAATCGTTCTCTCTCTTTAAATAATATTTTATCCCAGATAAAATATCTCCACAATTAATCCCAGATTAATTTTCTCTCTCATCATTAATTAATCCCAGATTAATAAAGTGCGAGTCATACGTCATCGGTGAATCTTCGGGAAGCGACCCATGAGATCCCCAGATATGTTGGCAGTAAATCCGGTTTTCGGACTATCCGAACACGTAAGTACCTAGTACTACATTTGTACCGATTTACAAGACAAGGTTGGCTTCTAGCAAAGCGCCATGCCTACCCAATTCTCCAGAAATATCCTTACAGGAATATGTGATCTATATCAGGCGTAGTATACGTAGTATTGCGTATTTCGATCCAGCATCGGATGTCATGTGCAAGCCCTGAGGCTGGAAATGTGTCTGCCCCGTACGAAGCACATATCAGATCTCTAGTAACTAGTCTCTATAATTGGATAAACATGACCTAGTCATAATATCCTGATAGCTGCAACATATAAGAGAACGAGTTCCGTATCCTACGTGATCATCATCTCCACTATTATCGGAGTGATACTTCCATCTCGACATCACACCCAATACACTACAATTCTCAATATACCCAGAAGAGGGGTACACAGAACCTGTTAAAGCCCTGAACGACCAAAACCAAAGTACATTGATTGTCTCAAGTATTAGCGGTGCAAGTCTCAGGTTAAGACCTAATACACCTACCCTGATTCGGACTTCCATAGACACATAATAATACTACCAATGGAATTCCGAGAGGTCTATCCAGAGCGAAGCTGTTTTCCGTACCATCGGTAAAACACAACCTCCTACTACACTTGCATGAGTATCCTATACCCAAATATATGAGAACTATGCCGTTAGGCCCTCACAACGCGCACAAGTGTAATACTAGTCTATTCCGCATTATCGATGTCCAATCTCGATAATACTACGACTAGGGATATTTAAGGATTAAACCTTTATGGATTGATACTGTCTCATATCTTATCAATCTGGAACTAATCATATGGACCTTCTATCATTTATACATCTTAGTGATCTAATCACAAATGATAAAAGAGCAATTTCCTTTGTCACATAGTTAATTTGTACACCAACACCATGATATGTACAAATAATGATGTTATGGGTCATAACTGTCCAACAATCTCCCACTTGGCCTATAGCCAGTCACTCAAGTGTCCTACACCCGAACTATGTACGGTTCGCTCAAATTACTGAGAAAAGACTTTCGTCAGCGGATTTGCATGATTATCATCTGATGCGATTTATTCGATCATCACATCACCACGATGTATGATCCGAACGAATCAGATGAATAGTCGAAGTATATATCTGGATCGTTGATGAGACCATTAATTCTTTAGCCTGCGCTGTAGCCTAGCTCAGCCGCTAACAGAATTATATCTAATCTAATTAGATTTTATTATCAATCCAGAAGGCTTCTATTGCTGCCTCAGCTGCAGCAATAATCCACTATTGTTGTTTATTCGGCAACAGTATCTTGCTCGGAAGATTTCCAACTCACTGTTCCGTTATTCAAACTTTATAGTACCGTTGTTACTACTTATAGTCGGTTATTTATCGGTTTGGAAACTTGCAGCAGTGATCCCGGTCACTTCAAGTTCTCATTCTCCATAATATAAGACAGCATCCTTAGTTCCTCTAAGATACTAACGGATGTTCTTAACATCAATCCAATGACCATCACTTGGATTGGCCCGATTGTGACTCCATATGCTCAAAGCGTATGAGGCACCATGTCACGTACACTTTTCAATGTATGAGTTCTCAGAGAGTGCTAACAACTTTAAATCTATCCCAGTAGATCTTTATTCCTAGAATAAGGTTGTTTTCCCAAGAATTATACGGAGAATTTTCATGAAAGCCAAGCTTTCACCGATTGTATTTATGGGAATATCATTTCCAAGAAATGATATGTCATTATTACTTAGGACTTTCATTGTCAGTGCGCTCCCACTAACCTCCTTATATACACAAGAATCATTTTCTTTTTTGAATTAAATCATACACTATTATGATTACATCAAAACGATAATTCCAAGAACTCTATGCTTGCTTCAATCCAGCCATGGATCGAATAACCTGCAAACCTTTTTTGCTAGTTTTGGTACGACAAAACCGTCAGGATGTTGTAAACATCCTCCTAAAGGTTTCCGTTAAGGAAAGTGATTTTGACGTTCAGCTGTTATATTTCATAAATGAAACATGCAGCTTCAGCAAGCATTATCCAAATGGATTTACCGTGGCAACAGGTAAAAGGTTTCGTCGTAATCGACACAATGTTTATAACGATACCTTTTCGCTACAAGCCTAGCTTTGCACGTTGGTATGTTGCCATACATGTATGTCTTCCTTGAAGACTTATATAGTACCAATAGGCACAATGCCTTGCGGTACAACAACTAGTGTCTAAACATAGTTGGTATACATGGGATCCATTTCGGATATCATGACACTTTGCCATAATAGGGACTCGATACCTTGTATCACTTCATCATACGTAGTCAGTTGGTGTTCCTCAATAAGATTGACATCTTTATGAGGTGAGATCAGAAACCCATACCCTAGGTTGTTTTCCGACTCTCTCCGACTTACGCGGTTCTTGTGTATTCGAAGATTATTGGTATAGTTTCATCCTTGATGAACTATTTGTGTTCCATTATAGAATCAGTGCCTGGAATAGTATTACTCCGATTTTCATCGAGTTTTATTTTCCTCCCACTTACCATTGCATATAGGTATTCCTCTTAGGAAAACCGCATGGCGAGCAACAATTACATTGTTCTCTAGTGAGTTGTATAAGTACTATTATGGGACACAGAAACTGGGCGACGCATGCTGTTCTAGGCTCGCGGCCTAGTTGGGAGTACGGAGTAGCTCGCGGGGGACTAAACCGGAGAATAATGGAGTCGCCACCTGGTGTGAACCGGGACAAAGATTTAAGGCCGCACTCACCCCTCGAAAGGGAAGACCTCAAACCATTGGGTTCAGAATGGTCCGTTACTTATGTCACTTGTAATAAATGATTTGTGCAACAATTCAACTAAGCCTAAGCAACATATTTCCAAGGATAATTTTACTCCTAAGTTCGCATGCATACATCAAAAGTTCATCTAAGTTCACATGTAACACATTTTCATATTTGCATACAACCTATTTGCATATAATCTATGTTCGAATTTGCATGCATAAAAGTAAATTGAAATACGGCAAACATGCAAATTCATAAGCACATTATATTCATGGATACGGAAACGCAAGCAAACAGTGATCATACAAGCATGCATAAAATTGAATCAGAATGATGGCAAACGCATAATTTCACAAACACATTGCATTGATAATCATGGAAGCGCAAACATGCAATAATTATACAAGCATGCATATTAAAGAGACGCAATCAGGTTCGTAATACAA
>SKCR01019005.1:0-59235 GCA_019454045.1 Zanthoxylum bungeanum
TTCTTTCTCAAGACCCAAGATTGACATTGGTTTGTTGGCCAATGTCACCCAGTGTTCTGGAACATAAATATTTACCCGTAACGGGTTAAACTAGGTATAGAGATAATGTTTCTAGTCAAACTAGGTATATTATAACAGTTTCCTAGTAGCCTATGAGATCGGCTACCTCACTTAAGGGCGGATCATATCATCATGCTAGTCTATCCGCTTTGTGAACGCCCAAATTATTCACAAAACTACGTTAGAGACATAATCATGGGTGAGAATGTCTTTAACGGCGCAAATTTTCCAGACTGGGAAATGAACCTCAGGATAGTCCTGGGAGCTGAGAAGTTGCTCTATGAAGAAAATCGGGGTTTATTTCAGATTCAAAACGCTCATCCTAACGATGAACACGCATCGAGATGCGCGAAAGAACAAAAACCATGCAGATTGCAAGCTAATTCTTGAATTTTTGTTTTAGAACCAAACATTTTCATAAAATTATTTCAATTTTCGTCCACTCACTTAGATCATTCAACGATCTAACCCCCCCTCTCCCAGTTTTTTGTTTTGCAGGTTCTTGGAGGACGAGCTCGGGAGGATGGATACTGATAGCAATCACTAGGGTATGGAGTCCATCAGGTCAAGTTAGAAACAAAGTCCAGTTCAGTTAGAGTCAGGAAGTGACATGTAACATATATCTTGTACAGTAAAGGTTTCTTATACATTGTATTATAATAAATCATTGTCAGAGTTGTATTATGTATTAAAACAGAGTATGTAGTAATAAAAATGTTATACATTCATGATTGATGAGTTGGGCAATGGCCCTATTCATGAATTTTTATGTGAGATAAGAATAGCAGATGTCAGAAGTCAGAAGTCAGAGGCTCAGGGGAATAGTACGGCCTATTCTCTACTGGTAACATCTCCCAGATCAGGGATGATACACAATATGATCAGGGATCCGTATAAGAGCCCGGTATGTTAGGGACGAATAAGATGATAATTTTTGTATTCATTGATTGAATAAGTTTAATTCAAATATTGATACCATGTACTATACCCGGTCCGTTGCGGACTTCTGATATTTTCAAAAGGATGAAAAAAAGGGAAGACTAAGCTTAGTGTGTTTGTTTATAATGTTTTGATTGATGAATTTTGTAAAGGAAACATTTAACTAATAAGTCTTCTCTATTTTTTATATAGTGATTGGAACACTGCAAGCATTTGTCTTGCATGTGCTGTCTTCACCAAATTGATATATACATCCGAGATAGAATTATATTTAATCTCACGTGGTGGATCATCGGGGTCCTCCGACATTAAAATTATGAATATAATTTTTTCTTCTTCCACGTGTAAACTTTTGGTTGAATAGTTATTTGGATGAATACTCTATTAATTTAACCTATATAAAACATCAATTCAATTTTTTTTTTTAAATATATCATATAAAAACACATTACGGGTCAATTACTGCAAGTCCAGGGTGGCTTGATGATAATGGCAACGTGGTTCAGCCACATGATCTTGTCAGTGGTATTTTCTTTGATCAATATACATTAATTAGTCACATTAATTTTCAAATAACTAATTATTCCAATTTGTTGAGATGTTTTGGAAATTTGTTAATATCTAATAAAAAAAATCTATATACATTATTTATAGATGTTGACTGCTTTTTTTCGTTTCATGGATAAAATGGGGAATTTATCTCTCGAATAAACACTTATCAATGGTGAATTTGTTTGGTTAGTGGGAACCGTATAAACTTGGCAACAGACAGATAATCACAGAGACATAAATTTACGTAAATCGATGGAGAGTGGCTCTAGTCTACGTCTACGGGAGAAAGGGGATTATAATTTATTGGCCCAAGCTAATGACCGACCTGGGCACCTAATAAAGGAATCACTGATTACCGCAAATAATCCCTCAGGTTTCCAATGTGGTCAAGTCACGACTCACTTCCTCTCTCTATCACTTGGTTCGCTTTACAAGCTTTTGCTCTCAAATTACAAGTATTGGAAAATGTAAAAGTTGCTAACCCTTTCTAATGTGGCTTCTACCACTTTATATAAGTTTTCAAACCACTATTACAACCAACCATGAAGTCGGCTCATGTCACTGGATCATCAATGCTACCCTTGAGTCATTGCTTCCACCATCTTCTCAACCAATCAAATAAATTAATTTCTCTGCCACAACACCAACCTATGGCGGCTGCTGCTCTACCATTGCACCGACATATGGTAGTTGGCAGGGCCTACAACCATTGTGAACCATTGTTTTATCTCCTTCATTGTTAGCCATCTAGGCGGACCCTTTCCTAGGTAAGGTATACGTCATGCTGTTCCCAAACTGGTCGGTAATCATCCCACCTTTGTTTCTCGGATCGGGTTATTGAGATAACTGGTACTCTTTCAAATCCAGACTCTCAACGTTGTCGGGTCATACTCATGTTGATGAAGCTTCATCGGGTCGAGTTATATGAACTCTAATAGCACCCTAAAATCCTTTTTTAATATGGTCGAGTCGGGTATTACCATCTATTGTCTTGATTCAGAATCTCTCATTGGAGAGAACCTTCACACCATGGTTGGGTCATTCCTCTTATCTTTGGGCCCTTTCATCCATCTGGTTGGGCGATTACTACAATATCCTTTGACCTTCCTCGGGCTTTATGAAAAAATCACCATCAAGAATAGATAATAGATAGATTGTGAATATGAAATTAGATATTCACAATGGATATTGGATAGTTACGATTATTTGTATCGGACATGTGATATTTGTCCAATGACTAAAGTTAAATTGGTTTAAATGTTTATATTGAAATTGATTTTTAAAGTTATGTTGAATTGTTGGTTTTGTACTAATTGTAGTCTTATATGTGATAACAATATTAATATTGATATTCAAATTATATTAAACAAATTTGTATTGAATTATTGGATTTGTATTAAATGAACCAATTGTATCGAATATCATATATCAATTATCCATTCTATTATGGTTATTTTTTCATGCACGATATGTTATTATGCATATAATCATGTATTAATGGATATGAAGTCCTTATAATCCTTTCCGAGAGTTCAGAATAATTTTTTTGAATTTCTATTAACCTTTTTAATTTATCCGCTTTCATGCACAGCCCTCCGTATTTTGACCATATCTTGGGCTACAAATATCAATTTTCAATGATTTTTGGTACCGTTGGAAAGCTTAGGTATAGAGATAAAACTTTTATATTAAACAGTTTTTCAAATTTCATATGAAACTAAGTCAAATTGGGGCTCAAAGTTAGCCTCATTGTACTGTAACATGATTTGCACTATAAATGTAACATATGACATATCAATTTAATATTATTTTATTAATATGTCTTAAGGAAATTGTGGCCCACATTTTTTATCTCTTTTTTTCTTCTCATCTCATTCCTCACGAAAATGCACCCATCTTTCTACCTCATTTTTTGGGTGTTGTAGTGACCCATTTTAGAAGTTGGAGCATGTTATACATGTGTTGGTAGCAATGGTATATTTAGGTGCATAGGTTTTGCTCTTGTAGATGCAGTTTGACGAATTCAAGGTCAGACCTAAAATCATGCATTTGTCACGACGCACAAGGACCTACGTCACGATGCGGCATCAAACGAGACTTTCTATCCCAATTTTGCTTTATGCGTGTTGCGACGTAGAGTTGGCATCGCGACGTGGGATGTCCAACTAGCATCGAGACTCGAATGGCCATGCGTCATAACACTTCACCAATTTCAGGACCCTTTGTCTTAAGTCACGTCACAAGATGTTAGGAAACGTTTTAGGTTTCCTTGTCAGCATAATTACCCGTAATATTCACGTGCATGTTTAGAATTATAATGTTCGAGTATACTAATTATACTTGAACACATGATATATTCCATGCAGGAGGATCATTTCGGTTCTATTCGAATGCGCGAGCATTAGGACATCGATTATGTGAGTGAATGCTTTAATACTTATGTTATCCTGTTATTTACATTGTGATATATTTTACGTACGATATACGTACTATGGTTTACGAAGCATGATTTATGATACATAATTTACGACGTATGATTCCCAAGTCACATCTCACTTTTACAGTTTATGTTTACAAGTTTACAGTCCATGTATACACGTTCATGAATCATATTTTCACGAGTTAAGTATGCACGTTGTCAGTTTATGTTTTCCTACTGCATATTTTTAGTTTACGTTTTCAACTTACGTTAACACGTCACATGTTTACAATTTACATTTTCAGTTGATGTATTTCCATTTTAGAAGTACTGGTTAGGAAGTCTGTTCGAATGAAATTCATCCCATACATATTCTAAGATAGGTAATGAATATTGTACAAGCATTGTATGCACAAGCTAGTACATATGTCAGTTTATGGTTACGTATTTTCAATTCATGATTTTTATGTTTCAGTTCATGTTATACAAGTTTATAGTCCATGTATACAGTCATCCAGATTATGTTTTCAGTCTACAATTCATGTGCACAGTTACAGTTTTCAATTTACAGACATATTTACAGTTTAATTTGTACAGTTAAGTCATGCTATCAGATTCACAGTTGCAGTTTATATGTATAGATACAGTTTTCAGTTCATGCTTACATGTTAAAATTTCAAGTCTCGTTTATAGTTTTCAATCATGTTATCATGTGTATATTTCAATTCATGTCTACAATTTCAAGTCATGTTGACATTTTTAAGTCATGTTGACGTTTTCAATTCATGTTGCCGTTTACAATTTTCCTGTTATGTTTTGCACGTGTCGTTCTTAGGTACTCGCGATTTACATTTTCACGTTACAAGTCTACAGTTTATGTTCTTAGCTTGCGTGTCATGTTACCAGAAGAATATCATCTATACACATCTCTAGCCATGTCTAACGCTATAACTTTATATCTTCATCACTACTAAACTAGTACTTTATCTATACATCGCTTCATCTAAACAACTTTTCTTTTAAATCTTTTACTTTGGGCTATTTTCTTCTTCTATTATACTCTTATACTGTATATAAATGCTTTATGTTTTGATTTCATTTGACTACATATGCACTTGATTCTAGGAATATATCGAGGCGAACATCAAGGTCCATCTTTGTTGTCGTTATCTAACGAGGGCTGGGAGGGTGGGGCTTGTCCTGGAGCTTTCTGGTTGCGGTGTTCTTACTAATTATCCATGCTACAATTGCATGTGCTACTTATCCATGAGTTTAGGACTCTTTTATCTGCCTAAATAGTGTTAACTCCCAGAGTAAGATACTTCTGCCAAAGCCATTTGAATTATCTCTTTCAGCTTTACTCATAATTTACCTCTGGCTATTAATCATACTACTTTCTACTAAGAATCTCCATAAGGCTCATGCTCTCTCAAACTCCTACCGTACTCCCACTATTATCCTGCCTTTCTAAATTTTGCTCTGCTACTTGACTTTCCTCTTTATCTTTTTTTCTTGGATCTCTTAAGTCCGCACTTTCTTGGAAACTCTATATATTAATACATGTTACGGCATCGCTACCAATTCCTTGACTTGGATACTACACTTTTATTAATTCTGAATAAGTTTGGTGTCTAAGCTATGGGAAACTCTGTATAAGTCATGTATCTTACCTTTGTGCTGCTCTACGTTGCTTACTTTAATTCCTTACTCTTTTGGAACCTTCACTTTCTTAGGGTTTATATGTTCATTTGTTCAACTATCTAGTTATTTCATGATTCGTCCATCCTATCACACGCCTTTACTTATTCAAATCCTTGCTAAGATCTAAGTCGATGGGTATGCACATGCTCCTCATTCCTGATTGAGTGACCATATACTCACTGAAGTAGGGTTACTGGAAAGAAGAATTACCATTCATATTACTAGGAGCTGTATGTACTAATCCATGTCTTACGGTTTCTTAATCTTGATCAATCACTCCGAGGTCTTCACTTACATTGATGTTTCCATGATACATTATCTATGTCACTATATGTACTGAATTCTCTTGTTATTTTTTATTTTCTTTTTACTGTTTTCATAATCTACCTCTTGGCTCTAAGCCATACTATTAAGGCTAATGGTGGTTTCTTCTTCTGGCTGCTCCTAGATTTTTGCTTTCCACTCTAGCTATAAACCACAGCTTTGCTACCTAGTCTTCCAATCCACACTGATACTCCTTATTAAATCATGAGTCTCTTCTATCTCATAAGTCCATCCCTTTGGACTTACGTAGACTTCTACTGGTATTGATCTGATTGTGGATTTCTTCATAGTACTGGAATCTTGTCAACTTTGACTTGTGTCAAATTCTTTCTCTTTTATCCTTAAATCCTCATTGATTCTTTTCTGGATAGACCATTCATCGAGATCTATTGTCCTTATCTCAAAATACAATATTATGTGTATTGGGTTTTCTTTACGATTACTTTTATCTAAATTGATAAAAAAAAATGGGGGAGGAATCAATATATCAATAGATATCGGCTTCCTTGTTCTGATACTCTTGTATCCTGATAAGGTCTATTATTTATGCGAGATAAGTATGCGATTAGCTCCATCGGGGAAGCTTCCTTAACCGGTATAACTAAGGGATGAAAGTTTAGATAGGTTAGGGCTTTGTCTATCGGATCCTTAGGTTTAAACAACCAAGCATTTCTATTAATGACCTCTATTTAACTATTTATGGGACTGAATTTAAAAATCTGGAATTCTCTAAATCCTTTTTTTGGCATCTCATACTCGTTGGAACTACCAAATCTATTTATGGTTTCTTTCTTCTCTTATGCTTCTTAGTATTCTTTGTTATTCGGATTACTTGCTATCTATACAGGATATTCATTGTATATAGGTTTAGCTAGAAGGAATCTTCTTAAGGAATGAAGGATTATTATAGAAAAGAAGAAACATTATATAGGTTTATTTGGCATTCTTTCTCTTACCCAAGCTTACTATATTCCCTATTTACTGTTATAAATTATGGTATTCTCTTTATCATCTGCTTCTGTATCTTTCCCATTTACTGTCTCTGGTTACTTGAACAACTATATATCTTTGCTTACTTTCCTTTCTAGCTTTCTCTTTCCCACTTCACTAAGTAACTATTCTTAGTACTTGTATTTACTAGGTTTGTGGCTTAACTAAATTTTGTACTGATAATTCTGACTAATCATGGAACGATTCCTAACTAGAGTATGAATTAGGGTTACCTATTGAGAAACAACTTAGGTAGCCTTGGAAATGCTTACTAACCTGTCTATGGAGCTTGAGGACGTTGATAAATGCAGTTTATACATACTTATTTCGGCATTCTTAGCTTACTATTTTGTTACGTTTCCGTATCATTTAATGTATTTTGTAGTTCTTTTATGTTTATTTGTAGGAAGCATTAGAACCTCAAGAATGGAGAAAATACGCGTGTTTTGGGACCTATCGGAAGCATCAGACTAAAGAATCGGCAAAACCAGCATCGATTGTGCACTAAATTGAAAAAGGCTATAACTTTTGATCTAGAAAGAGTTACGAGACCCATAATATATCGATTTACATGTACTCGATGCGATCTAGTCAATTGTAGGCACTGGCGTCGCGATGCCCAAGTTCTTGGCGCCGCGGCGCCCTTAGCAAAACCAATCCCATACATTGCACCCACGAGTTGGGCACCGCGGCGCCCAAAGAACAGTGCCGCGGTGCCCCGCAGCTCCCCAAAAGCCCAATTTTAGGGTTTTAACAATAATAAAGACCACAATGCTTTATTATAAATAGATTAGTTCGTCCAAACTCAAGAGATGAGGCTAATACACATCACAAAACACTAAAACACATATAATAGAGAGATCCAAGGAGAAGTATTGAAGAGTGACAAGAAGAGACGAAGGCGGTGACGTCCGAAGAGGAAGAGATTCAATTCAGATTTTATTTTCTTGTTTCTTTCTTGGAACTCTAATAATTTCCATTAGATTCATGACATGTTTTTATTGTTTTTATCTTTAGTCATGAACTAACTTCTTAATTCTGGAGAATGATGTAACTGATGCTTGAACTTTGTATTATTTGCTAATATTGTTATGAAGTTATATTTCAGTTTATTTATATTCTTTTGAGTTTAATGCTTCTTGTTTGCTGGCCACAAATTAAGATGATGAATGTTTAGAATCTATCACTCGAGAGAGGGGATTTTGAATAAGATCCAGAGAATATGACCTAGGATAATATAGAATTCGAGAGAATCTATAGTTCCTTTGAAGTTGTTAACATAGAGTCACAAGACGTAATGAGTTGTTAATTATTAGATTTTTATAGATATATCGGAATCTGTAGTTGATAATATTTTCATTGTTACTCGAGAGAGGGAGTGAATACTCTAGGATTCTTGACTTATAAACAATACAACTCAACAAGTTAATTGGCATGACAAATACATAGGGGACAGCTAGGTGAACTCAGACTCTAGAATCTCTATCGTATTAGTTCCTCCTATATAATTATTTTATATTTTATTTACATAATTAAATCTTTATTATTTATCTTCTAAATAAAGTTAGGATTATCAATTGTAGTATTTAGTGCGAGTTAACGCAATCCATGTGGGTTCGACACTCTTAACTCATATTTATACTAAAACTTGACACCGTACACTTGCGATAAGATAAAAAAATATCACAATAAGTTTTTGGCACCGTTGCCGGAGATTGTTTGTATAATTCACATTAATACTATTACCAAGTAATTTTACTTTTAATTTAGATATTTTTTTTTAGTTTTTTTTTGTATTTATTTTGTTTATTTTGTTTATTTTGTTTATTGATTTTTTCCTTTTCTTTGGTGCTTTAGTGAATGCGAAGATCCACAAGTCTCGACTCGCTCCTGTTTGACCCTGAAATAGAAAGAACATCGATGAGACTAAGAAAAGAAAGGAAAATTGAAAAAGAAGCAATGACAGTTGAAAACAGAGAGAACAACCCACGCATGGTGGTAATCAAAGATCACTTCAAGCCGGTCATTGATGATATCTATTATGGGGTTGCCCATCAACCAATCAACGCCAACAATTTTGAGTTAAAACTTGCATTGATCAACATGGTACAAAGGAATTAGTTTGGGGGTTCAGCTGTAGAAGATCCCATCTTGCACTTAAGGATGTTCCTGGAGATCGCATATACCATAAAGATGAATGGCGTGAGTAAAGAGGCTATCAGGCTACGTTTATTCTCATTCTCTTTACGGGATAAAGAATGAGATTGGCTTCAATCAATACAGACGGAGAGTATCATGACATGGTAGGATATGGCCACAAAATTTCTTGAGAGATTCTTTCCACCAGCTAAATCAGCTCAGCTAAGGGCAGAAATTAGTATATTTAAGCAGCTGTAGACTGAGACTTTATATGAAGCATGTGAGCACTTTAAGGATCTACTACGAAGATGCCCACAACACGATAATATAGATTGGGTCCAGATTCAGTTGTTCTATAATGGGCTGAATGGTTCGAATAGGACTGTGGTTGATGCAGCAGCTGAAGGAGCTTTATTCAAGAAATCAGCTGAGGACGCCTACAATCTGTTAGAAGAAATGGTCATTAACCATTTTCAATGGCCAAGTGAACGCACTGCAGTTACCAAAATGGCTGGAATATATGAAGTGGACCCTCTTGTGGCACTTACAGCTCAGATTTCCACCATATCGACTCAATTACCAACCCTGACAAATCCACGAGTACCATATATTGAATCAGTGGCGGCCACAAATAGGCAGTTATTAGAAGGAAACCCGAATTTTGAGAAAGTTCAATATGTGAGCAATCGAAACTTCAACAGCTATAGAGGGAATCCTGTTCCTATCCGTTATCATCCAAACCTATCATATGCTAATATAGAGAATGCCTTGAAACCTTCATCCGGCTTCGATTATCAAAGTGCTGAGCAGAAATCTTCCTTAGAATATTTCATGAGCAAGTTTGTTGCTAATACTTCAGCGAGGTTTGAGAGGAATGAGTCAAGGCTAGACAATATTGAGACACTCATGGAAAATATCGGGGCAACAATGAGATCCTTAGAAACACAGATTGGGAAGATTATGTCCTCTATGACCAAACAGCAGTAAGGGGTATTTGGATAAACTGCCATAGTTGCCAAGCTATCATTTTCATATGAAAACAGCCAGTGGATACAAAAGAAGAAGCTACCATGACCACCATTTGGGTGGTTGCGTCTGGCTGAAGACATTAAACTTAGCGCTAGCGGGGAGGCAACCCTTGTATTTTTTTATTATTATTTCCTTTATTTTATTTTTAATTATTATTGTGTGCTATTTCTTATTTATTTGTTTGCATGATATTTATGCAGGTAGCACGAAACACACAAAACCCGCACAACCAAATTATGACCAGCAGAAGCCTGATAAACTCCATACACGGTAATGTTGTTCCTCACTCTTGTTTATTTATATTTATCTTTGATTGAGGACAATGTAAGTTTTAAATTTGGGGGTGTGTGCATGTAGTCGTTCCTGTTATTTTTATTTAAAAAAAATATTTGTTTTTATCTTTGATAGTAAAACATAGTCTAATGATGATTTTTTTTTGTTGCTTTAAATGAAATTTTAGAAACGATAAGTCTCAATTGATTTTTATCTGATGCCTTGAGTAGATGATATAGGTTAGACTCGTACGCACTTAATAATAGGTTTTTTAGTAGCAAGAACCTAAGTAGTTGGCAAAGAGACTAGTTGAAGAAATTATTTACCGATGAATAACTGTTTCCTTAGATATCTATCTCAATATGCTATTATTATGATGTATGGTATGATAAGAAAAAGAAACCACCTATAACTGATAAGCGTGAAACTACCCATGGGCGAGTGTTAGGACCATCATGAGGAGAAATACTACCTTAAAAGATAGGTGCATTGAAAAAAAAATGAAAAAAAATAGAAAATAAAAGAAAATAAAATCATACCATACGGAGCAAAGAAAGGAAAATGCAGAATAAATTTGAGATATCTAGATTGGTTTGACCCATCAAATCTCAATTTTTGAGACGAAATCATTGAGTTGGCTTACTTATGAGTCGAGCTGTGAATAAAAATGTACACACACACACTGTGAGTCTGGCTTAGATGGTTTATTCAAGAATTTGGATTTGAGTTGCAGTTGAGTACTTTGAAGGTTCTCTGATTTCATTAACAAACATTATTTGAGGACAATAATATGTATAACTATCGGGATTATTTTATTTTATTTGCTTTTTAATATTTATATATTTTTTTTTGCATGATTATGTGTGAATGACGTTTGTGGGTATCGTCGTTGTAAGCCATCACGAGACTTTAACTCGTCCACTAAGGCCGCTTAGGGGTTTAAAGGCTTGTTGCATACACTAAATGCAATCGTGATCCCTACGAAAGTGGCCTAGTTAATTTTGTTAATTTTTATTATTTAGTTTTTATTTAGTCTTTTGTTCGGGACAAGCAAAATCTTAAGTTTGGGGGTGTTTGATAAATGCGGTTTATACCCACTTATTCTGACATTCTTAGCTTACTATTTTGTTACGTTTCCATATCATTTAATGTATTTTGTAGTTCTTTTATGTTTTATTTGTAGGAAACATTAGAACATCAAGAATGGAGCAAATACGCGTGTTTCAGGACCTATCGAGAGCATCAGACTAAAGAACCAACAAAACCAGCATCAGCTGCGCACTAAATTTAAAAAGACTATAATTTTTTATCTAAAAAGCGTTACAAGACCATAATATATCGATTTATATGTACTCGATGAGATCTGGTCAATTGTAGGCACTGGCACCGCGAGGCCCAAGTTCTTGGAACCGCGGTGCCCTTAGCAAAACCATTCTCATACATTGCACCTGCGAGTTGGGCGCTGCGGCGCCCAAAGACCAGCGCCGCGGTGCCCCGCAGCTTCCCAAAATCTCAATTTTAGGGTTTTAACAACAATAGAGACCCCAAGGCTTTATTATAAATAGAATAGTTCGTCCAAACTCAAGAGATGAGGCTAATACACAACAGAAAACACTAATTCTGGATAATGATGTAACTGATGCTTGAACTTTGTATTGTTTGCTAATATTGTTATGAAGTTATATTTCAGTTTATTTATATTCTTTTGAGTTTAATGCTTCTTGTTTGCTGGCCACAAATTAAGATGGTGAATGTTTAGAATCTATCACTCGAGAGAGGAGATTTTGAATAAGATCTAGAGAATATGACCTAGGATATTATAGAATTCGAGAGAATCTATAGTTCCTTTGAAGTTGTTAATATAGAGTCACAAGACGTAATAAGTTGTTAATTATTAGATTTTTATAGAGATATCAGAATCTGTAATTGATAATATTTTCATTTTTACTCGAGAGAGGGAGTGAATACTCTAGGATTCTTGACTTATAAACAATACAACTGAACAAGTTAATTGGCATGACAAATACATAGGGGACAACTAGGTGAAATCAGACTCTAGAATCTCTATCGTATTAGTTCCTCCTATATAATTATTTATATTTTATTTACATAATTAAATCTTTATTATTTATCTTCTAAATAAAGTTAGGATTATCAATTGAGTATTTAGTGTGAGTTAACGCAATCCCTGTGGGTTCGACACTGTTAACTCATATTTATACTAAAACTTGACATCGTACACTTGCGGTACAATATAAAATATCACAACAGACGTACTCGAGGATAAGATACTGGAGAGGTAGTGTCTCGTATACGAGTATCCCGGTCATACTGCATATAACAACCCCCAGCACTCTGCCCACTGCAGTCACTGACTCCCTAGACCATGCTCTGATACCATCTTCGTAACATCCCCAATCTGGGAGATGCTACCGGTAGGGAATAGGCCGTATTATCCCCGTGAGCCTCTGAATTTCTAATAATACTAATCTCATCTGATGTATAAACTCACGCACAGGATCGTTGCCCCAACTTAAGTCATGAATGCATAATGTCTTAAAAACTTAATACTCAAACTCACTATACATTACGACTTTAGTAATGAACACTTATAACTATTTGCATGCGTATTCTTAAACAAAAAAAGTTACATGTTACATGACGCTCTCTGACAATGTCTGAACTAAACTCTGACTTGACCTGGTGGATCAAACCCTCTAGTGACTGCCATCAGTATCCATCCTCTCGAGCTCGTCCTCCGAGAATACCTGC
The DNA here is from genome assembly GCA_019454045.1 of Zanthoxylum bungeanum. Lineage (NCBI taxonomy): Eukaryota > Viridiplantae > Streptophyta > Magnoliopsida > Sapindales > Rutaceae > Zanthoxylum > Zanthoxylum bungeanum. Next base: position 13,199 of record SKCR01019005.1, read on the forward strand.
AAAACAGAAAAACTGGGAGTGGGGGGTTTAGACCGTTTGTACTTTCTAAGTGAGTGGATGATTTAAAATAAAAACTGAAATACTATAATGAAAATGTTTGATTCTAAAACCAAGGTCCTTTTGGTTATCTGAAAACTCTGAACTATTTTAAGAAAATCTCACATGAAGTCTCTTTTATAAAACTTATCTTTTCTAAAATCTGCTTTTGAAAGTCTAGTTCTGTAAACTTATATCTGAAGGATCTATTCTGAATATTTTTTTCTAAAATCTGATATTTGAAAACTGTTTTCTAAAAAAAAACTGATATCTGAAAACTGATCTTCGTCTCTCAACAAATTGACGTATAGGGGCGTTACGTATCGTCGTCCCCCCATACGCCTAACTAGAGCCTGGAGTGCAAATCCATGACTTTGGGGCGCTATGTATCGCCATTCCCCAAAACATGCCACTCATGTCCATAAAACTAGTGGTTTTGGGGCGTTACGTATCGCCATCCCCCAAGCCACCAAACTAGAATTAGGGGTGCGGATCTATGCTACCCTTCAAGCTCTGAATCTAGGATCTAGGGGCATCTGTCATCCCTAGTCCTAAACTAGGATCTGGGGGCGTTACGTATCGCCGTCCCCCGAGTCCTCTATATGTGCACATGTTCTCTCCGTCAATTTTATATCTGTGACAAGTTACATACTGAGGTGGATTTTCCCCCATGCCTCGAAAACATAAAACTCATGTTTTGAAAACTTATTTCTTCTAAATCATTTCTCAAAATATGTTTAATCAAAATATAATTGAAAATGAACTTGGCTAACGCCCTAAATGTGAGAAAGTAAGTCTGTCATGTTAAATACAAAAAATGAAAATTAGCTTAAAGGGAAAGTGTCCACTCACTGATTCGGAACTTGCGGGTGACGCCTTGCGATAATGGTAGAACCGCATCTCGCGGTGATAATATAGAATTAGCAAAATTCGTTAGTATCAAGGTTGCGAATTTATATTCTTACTTAAAAACATTTATTCATTATTCATGATAACTTATCCGCGCAATGTTACTAACATTTTAGGATGGCCTAACAATTTTTTACTACGCTCGTTCGAGGATCTCACAAGCTACATCACAAAACTCCATATCCTGCCATCTTTCCAGACATTTCAGTGCACCAACACTGAATTTGAAAATTCGGTGCGCTTAATCGCCGTTGTATATGGTGCTGAAATTTTAGTACAATACTCGCTTTTGTGTCTATTTTATGTTGGATTTTACGGATCATGATTTTGATTCCTATAACTCAAGTTATGGATTGAAGTTCAGGAGCTACGCAACTAGAAAAACTGGGCACATGGGCAGCAGATAGCCTTACTTTAAAAATTCGGTCCGGTCTCATCTGAAGTCCAAAAATCCTGATTTTTCGAAATTTTACTCTCTTATGTGTCTAGTTTAAGTGCGTTTTTAAGGATCGTAATTTTGTTTTCTAAAACCCGAGTTATAACCGATTATCTAGGTGTTGTTTAGAATTTAACAGAATCAGATCCTAAAACAGGGCAGCCCACTTTCATAATTTTCCATAAATTCAGCCAACATCAAAAAATTCTGAAATTTTAATTGGCTAATTTTTAATGAGTCTAGTTTCGATAGAATTTTACAGTTTATCGATTAGAGACCTAAAACTCAATTTATAAACAATGTATGAGAATCTGTCCAGATTGCACTGGAATTGAAATCACTGCCTATTCTCACAAACTCATAGCTCTATTTAATCCATTTAATTCAGCCATAGTTCCCATGAATTTAAACACAGCAATAACACAACTCCTTTCATCTTATCAATCCAACACAAACCATCATCAATTTATAAAACATAATTTTCTCAACATATTCATTAACATATGAACCTCATTTTATGTTTACATTATCATACTACTCCCAAAACACATGCTAACAACCCATTTAAAGTCAATTTAACAATCCCAAATTCTAGGGTTTATAAGGCGCGAATTGGGGCTTTATATTCTTTATTCAAAATTGAAAAATTGAGAAGATAGAAAGAGAATTGAAGCTTACTTGACCAAGAAAACTTGAGAGCTCATCACCATTTATTCATTGTTTTCATGGAAATGAAGAAAAATTTGAAGATTTTTCCCCCTCATTTCAAGCTCACGTTTTTCACCTCTTAAGGGATGCATGAATAGTCCATTATTTTATAGGCAGGGTGGCTAATTTTTGTGATAAAAGGAGTGGTTGGGATTTTTCCACATGTTTCATTTCTAGTCTCTTCTCGAAATTACTGTAGCAGTTACGGGAATCATAATTTTTGACCTATTTCAGGTTCGAATTTGGAACAATATTCAACGTGGAAGTTGTAGGACTCGATCTTAGCTTTCCGATGATATAAAATTATTGACGGCGGATTTTGGTCTCAGGGCAATATGAGGATATTTCTCCCGAGACAATCCTCCATCAATAGTGAATTTGTTTGGTTATGGGGGACCAAAAGCAAACTTAGCAAAAGACAGATAATACACCAATCGACAAGGAGATTTAACGTGGTTTGGTGGATTCGGATCCGACCTACGTCCACGGACATAAACATGATGATATTTTTATTACTCGAACACGATTCTCATATCTTTTTGTGTTTTACAAGTCAGAGTTTGATGATTCTGATGCCTTTTACACATACCCTACCCTTCTATTTATAATAGTGAAGGAATCAGATTCCTCTTAGTATGAGGTTTCCTAGTTGAAACAATCTTCTGCTCCCTTAAAGAAACCTTTATCAAATCTATCTTTTACTTCATTTATCCTACTAGGACTCTGACTCCTTAGTTTTCCTATGGAAGTATGATAACTTTATCTTCTGGAGCATATCATGCCATACTCTCGGTCTTCATGTGGTCGGTCATGATAGTCTTTTTGTACTGGGAGTGCTGCTGTCGACCTGATAAGTGCCCGGTCATTTTGAATTCAAGTGGTCGGTCTCCTCCTGTTGTGGTCGGTCTTATAACTTAAAATGTGGTCGGCCTTTTAATGTAAAGCGCTCGGGCCCTTACTGTTGGCTTTTTATGGTTCGGGTCGGTATTAGTGATCTCACCCAAGAAGAGAATTATCCTTCTACCCTTGTCGTGCTGTTTTAAATATCATAGTGCCTGAAAACACCATCAACAAAAATGCATAAAAATTAGAGATCGTATGAAAATATTTCGGCCCGATTACTAAAAGTTATTCGAGGTGGAACATAAACTAAGTTCCGCGTCAAAATTTCAAGGAATCCTCTGAATGTCCCAAATGTCATTTTATGGGCATGTACTTGCTTAAACATATTTATATCAAGTATTATGCCTCTGAATTATAATAGTCGTCTAGCTACGGTACTGTACAAGTCGTCAGGTTCACCAGATGTTACATAAGGTCAGATAATATTATTGTAATATTAGTTCAATTTTGTCATTTGATGAATTATTGCCATTCTATAGTGTTATGACCACTCTTGTAACTCCTTGAATTGTTCTTGAGTTCTTCATTGGTGGTGGCTTTGGTTGGTGTTAATGTTGATATGATTAATGTTGAGAAAATTGGATTTAAAGCATGAAAAATGATATTTTTGGTTTCCAAATCAGATCTAGAAATTCTGCATTTTTGGTGATGAAAAGTATGTTTTATAAATGTATTGGATGTGTTTTGGGCATTGGAACAATTTCCGAAAATTGTTTCGGAGTTGAAATATACGAAAACGGTGAAAAACGGCGTTACTGGGTGAGTTTCGGGCTTCCCGGGTGTCTGCTATCCAAACAGTAAGTTGGTCACTGTTTGGGAAGCCCATGAACTGCTCAAGTACTATTTGGGCTGACCTGGGCAGCCCTCATGTATATTGGTTGGTCGGTTCAGACAAAAACGCGTTTTATGCCATTTTGCGGAAAAACGTTTTCGTAAAAGTTTCGCGATATTTCTAACCTATTTATGTCATTATTTGATATCGAATAAATTTGTTTAGGTGAAATATGAATGAATTATTCATATTGGATATTGAATAATTTATTTGGTAATTTTAAAAGTTTTAAAGTTACAATTTCGTCCGAACGGTGAGCTTCCACTGCGCCCGCGCTAAAACCCCAACACATACATGTTGGGGATAAGCTTCAGAGAAGATGGAGACCAGCTGCAGTTATAAGAACATGGTTTCAGGGGTCCAAATGCATATATATTTTTTTATTGTAGGCCATGCGGCCGAATGTTGGAAGATGTGTAAATTATGTTAAGCATGTTGCATGTAGTTCATGTGTAATCTTGCCTTAGATACGCATGTTTATAGTAAAGTAATGAGATAATGCATGTATGGATTTTAAACCAAAAAATAAATATAAATATTTTTTTTTATGAATTTTAACTAATTAAAATTATTTATGAAGTCGACCAATTTTTTTGGTTCAAACAAAACAATTCAACCGATCAAACCAATAACTCATTGAGCTTTTTATATTAACCGTGTGGATTTTAAAACATTTGAGCTTATCTATTCGATCGTATTTCCTTTCACAACTACTAACCAGATAAGATACAGCAATGGACACTCATCTTCCTTTCCCAACAACCATTATTACTGGCCTTTTCGCTTTCTTATTGCTTGCTTACTCTCTACTATGGATATCAAGACGGCAGAGAAACCCAATCAACAAGAAAGCCGTACCAGAACCTGGCGGTGCAAGGCCTTTGATTGGTCACCTCCACCTCTTAGGAGGTCCAAAACCAGCACACATAACCTTGGGAAACATTGCCGATAAGTACGGTCCCATCTTCACGATCAAAGTGGGTATGTATAGAGCTTTGATTGTTAGCAACTGCGAGATTGCTAAAGAGTGCTTCACTACCCATGATAAAATATTTAGCAACCGCATAAAAGCTCTAGCCCCAGAGATCTTGGGCTACAACTATGCCATGTTTGGCTTCAGCCCTTACGGTCCTTACTGGCGACAAATCCGCAAGATTGCCACGCTGGAGATTCTCTCAAATCACCGGCTAGAATCGCTGAAACATGTCCGGGAATCTGAAGTGAAGACGTCTATGAAAGAGCTGTATGAACAATGGATGAAATTGAAGAAGCAACACAAAGATAGTTCAGATTCACACAATAACAAGGTGTTGGTGGAGATGAAGGCGAGTTTTAATGCAGTAACATTTAACGTGGCCACAAGATCAGTTGTGGGGAAAAGATTCTTCGGGGGCATGACGAAGCAAGAGATTGAAGAGAACGATCGGTGTCGAAAGGCGGTAAGAAAGTTTGCGGAACTGACAGGAGCTTTTGCAGTAGCGGATGCGGTGCCGTTTTTGAGGTGGTTGGATTTAGATGGATGTGAGAAGGGGATGAAAAAGACAGCCAAAGAGCTTGATCAAATTCTTGAAGGATGGTTAAAGGAGCACAAGATTAAGAAGAAGAGGAGGATTTCAGCAGAGGTGGTCAAGGATGATAATGATTTCATGGATGTTATGATATCAGTTCTTGCTGATGCGGAAGAGCTTCCCAGTTATGATGCCGATACCATCACCAAAGCCACGTGCCTGGTATGTAGAGGTGGCCACGGTTCGGTTCTACGGTTCCAGATTGTTAGAACCGTAACCGAACCAGTTTAAAACTTGTTCGGTTCCGTTTTTTAAGGGAAAAAAAAATTGGTTGGGTTCCGGTTCCGAACCGAACCTTAAGGTTACGGTTCCAAATTTTTTGGAACCGTAACCGAACCGTTTGGGGTTCGATTTGGTTCGGTTCCGGTTTTAGAACCGGACTCATAATCTTACGGTTTCATCCGGTTCAGTTTCGGTTTGATTTCGATTCTGAACCGGAACCTTGGCGGGGTCTACTGGTATGCATGCACCTATTCTCTTACAAACTTAATTAAATGCTTAAGATGAAACAAAAATGCGACTTTCAGATGATAACATTGACAAAATTGTCACAAAACCTATGGAAAGATTGAAGTATCATTTACTTTATTGCAATTTGTTTATAACTATGTAGGAATTTTTAGTAACCAAGAAAAATAAAATAAAAAATTATTTTTTGGTCCAATTTAATTATAGTTAAAAAGAAGGATTATTTAGTCTTTTTTATATATTAAGAATTCTTAGGTCCGGGCAAAGAAATGTTGATTTATGATAAAGCAATGTTATTTTATTGCTAAGTAGACAATAAAACGCCTGCATGATCCGTATCTGAGCCTATCTATAATATATACATATATAATGATTTTCAAAAACGGTCGATCGACAATTGCACGCAAAATACTAGTACTTTATCGTGTAAATTTTTTTCAAAATTCAAATACACGCAAAGTATTAATATTTTACGTGCATTCGGACGAAAACATTCGTCCGATCGACCGTATTATAAGCTCACTCTATATAGATATAATGATTTTCAAAATTGGTCGACCGTCCGGATGAAAAATATTTTTTTCAATTGTTGTTGAGCACCTAATATTATCGACCGACTTGTCATCGGTGAATATATATTCAGTCGGTATATATCCATTCTTTTAATAATTTTTATTAAAATTATTTCACACTTACCGACCGATAAGTAATCGGTCATTAAATTTGACATAATACCGACCTATCTCATCGGTTAGTAAAATGACTTTGTTTACCGACTGAAAATACGGTCGGTAAGACGTCAGTAAAAGCTTGACTCCATTTCTTGGCGCTAAGTTTGTGCTCAGCGCATCTTTTTCCTACGGAATATCAATGGATTAGTCTGTCGGTAATTTCTCAGTCGGGATTGGGTCAGAAAATTTCTTTTAATCTTTAAATAGTCAGTATTCGGTCAATATTTAGCGATTTTTACCGACAGAATATTTTCGATCTGTAATATCAGTCGGTAATCCAATATATTTCTTGTAGTGTTAGTAAATTATCAATATATGTAGAAGTGTGTAATTATTTTATAAACTTACTAAATTATTAATTTAATATATTGGCCTTAAATTGAGATTAAAAAAAAAAAGAAAAAAAAAAGACAGACATTACATAACTTAAATTATAATTTTATTAAATATTAAATTATCGAGATTGTACTATATTATCCATATATAATCAATCATACCACACAAGTCGAGCAAATACAAGCTGTCCCTTTTTTATCAGATCTTATCAAGACCCAAAATCTTTGAATTTTTCCACATTATCTTGTATTATTATCCTATCATAATGACAATACAATAATGCAGTAGGCCCAGAAAGCACATTTTTCAATGATAATCAGTTGTGATTCCTTATTATTTGCATTCACGGAATCACGATAATTTTCCAAGTGACTTTAATTTGGGCCTTTTGCTATGACTCCTTGCAGGCTCTTATACTGGGAGGCACTGACACCACAACAGTTACATTGACATGGGCTCTTACTTTGTTACTCAACCATCGTGATGTTTTAAAGAAAGTCCAAAAGGAATTGGATAGCCAAATTGGTAAAGAAAGGCAAGTTAATGAATCCGATATAAAAAATTTAGTCTACTTGCAAGCAATCCTGAAGGAAACTTTTCGTTTATATCCTGCAACGCCACTCTCAGTACCACATGAATCTATGGAAGATTGCACCATAGCTGGCTACCATGTGCCAGCAGGCACACGTCTTTTTGTCAATATTCCAAAGATTCATCGAGATCCGAATTTGTGGGAAAATCCTGACGAGTTTAAACCAGAAAGGTTTCTTACTACCCACAAAGATATTGATGTTAGAGGACAAAATTTTGAATTGATGCCCTTTGGGTCCGGACGTAGAGGCTGCCCTGGAATTTCTTTTGCCCTTCAGGTTTTGTTGCTTACGCTCGCTAATTTGCTGCATGGATTTGAATTTGCAACTCCAGGGGAGGAACCACTTGACATGAGTGAGGGAGCTGGGTTAACTAACCTTAAGGCCACTCCGCTTGAGGTACTTATCAGTCCTCGACTTCCTGCTCACCTTTATGGATAGACTGATGATTACGCAAAAGATTTTGAAGATTGAAGAACGTTGATCCATGAAACCTAAATAAATTATGATTATCTGTGTTGTTTAGTCGTGCCTTATTACGTACTTCATGATGTTTTGATGACGTGTTATGCATATCTGTTATGTGATTAATTGGTGCCTTTACTGCGTCGTAATAGATTTTACTATATTGGATTATATATATTAGCCTTTTTAAATTTAATACAGTATTATAGGTGGTTAGAAATAGCCCTGTCATCAGGGACACGTGTCGAAAATGAAAGAAAATCTTACTTAGCACGTATCCTTAGTGGAACTATTGCAAACAAACAAAAGTGCACTAGGAGGGAGACACATGTCGTTGTACTATTGTACTAATAGATAGGAGGAGTCATAGGTTACCTCTGAAAGTTCAACGACCCCACAAACAACCTAACCCAAACTCCGGAGTGACGTTACCCCAAATAATATCACTCCGAAGTCATATCATTCCGGAGTAAATGAGCTCCTAGCCGAGTCTAGTCTGACCTACGCCTGTTCCGGAGGAATCTCATTCTAGAACCCATCAAAGTGCAACGGAAGCATTCCGACCTCAACATAAGTACTCTGGAGAACATGATATCACATATATCTCTCTAAGATATCTCTCTAAGATTAGTGGACTTTAATGACAATTCACTTATCTTAGCATGCCAGCATAGTTTCGCATGCATAATAACATGTGTGATTACACCTAATGCAATATTAGAGCATGTATCGCGCCAAGTGTATACCATGCATCTGGAGGACAATCTAGTTTTGGACAAATATTTGTCAGAAGTCAACACCAATGCATTTGTGACCGTAATATATGCCAATGAGCTTGTAGAGAACGGGATCGATTGGAAGAATGGAGAAAGCAAAAATACAATTAGATCAGAAAACATACAACATCTAACATTCAAATTAACTTATTCATGAATAAAAAAACTGAATGGGAGATCTTAACAAAACCCTACGTGCATGCAGGCCCAACATGCAGAAAATTTCAAGCACAAAGCCCGGGATTCTATTGGACTTCATCAAGGCCAGACCCAGCAAATTGAAGGTACCCAACACTCTTTCTCTATCCCACTTTTACCACACACATCAAATCGGCGTCGTCTGTGGAGAGAACATTAAATTATTGTGTTCTTCGCAGTAAAAATTACAAAAAAAATGGATGTATTACTGTCTTACTTGCACTTCAAACCGTTGAAAATTGATTGAGATCATGAAATGCTCATAGAACATTAAATGTTCAAACTAAAATTAAATTTATGTCATTTTTGTATTGAATACTTGCATGTGTTAACCCTAATATGCTCAATAAGCTTGTATAATGAAGTGATGGTGAGCACGAATAGTTTAAAGCCAAAAAAATGTAATTCATTGCACATGAGTTCTGCCTCATACGCCAGCAGAAAAAGTATGCTTGGGTATGTTGAGTGAGAAAAATGGAGTGAGTTCATAGTAGCCTAAAGCTGATAACTTAGTATGGAACCTAAACTTATGCATGTGGCTGTGTTTCACAGAAATACGAGACTAACATGTTTGATTTCAGCCCATGCATCAGGAAATTATAGAATTCTTAATATGCATGATTGGTTGATGTGAAATATGTGTTGCATGCATCTTTCTTTCTTATGAATATCTGGGAAACATGGCCCGCACTTTGTGTGGGTTAAGTATTTTGTTTAGTTATTGATCTTGTAAATGCTCCGGATTTTTTCAGTTTTATAGTCTAAATGAGATAATTTATTTACTTACAGGTAATATATATGACTCATTCGTTTGTCTCTCTGTTCTCAAATAATATTTCTAATTCATTGTGTAAGAGCTAATAATCAGAGTTTGTATCGTGAAGCACAGTAAATAATAAAAAATTAATGAAATAAAAAACTTATAAAAATAATTCAAAATAAAATAACAAATAATAATAGACCCAAAATCTAAAAAAATTATCTAGTTTTTGTGGGCGACTACTATTTAGGTTTTTTTATTTTAATATGAGATTATATTTGTATTTTGTAATAGATTTTTTATTTTAATATTATAATTTAAGCAATCATCCTTATGAATGTAGCTTTTCAGGCTTTTGTTATAACAAACGCCATAGCCAATGCGAATGAAGTATAGTAAATTTTATTATTTATTTAATAAAATAATTACATTTTCATTTCATACCTTATTAATGATATTGTTATTATGTATATTAGACTAATGTATAGATATGCTAAGAATGACATCGACCTTAGAATAGTCATGTAGTAATACTGGACACTAGGTGGTCCGACATTGGGATAAGTATTACTATTGTAAACTATTCTTAAAGTAAATATTCCTAGTCGTTGGTTTTGGAATGCGGTCGAATTCCTATAACCTAGAATACTAGCATATGTCGTATATTAGAATTGGAGTTCCAATGGTTTAACTCAATGTCCTATGAGCTTTGGAAGCTCGTATAGACGTGTGGGTATTGATTGGACCGAATACTGAATGACTCACAGGTGATTCCTAATAGTTGGAAGTGCACACCACCGTCAATAGAAATCTCCTCGAGTCGAGTAGCATATGTAATCATTTGACTATATGATAATATTGATTTTCTGTGAGATCCACCATACTTTGATGCCATGTATGTCATAAACTTTTCATGGTCTAGCCTCTAGATGTTCGTTGGGTGTGGACCGATGCACTCGTTAATCAAGTACGAATCAAGATAAGATCTGTCGGCCCGTATGTGTACCATAAGGGGTTTATGTATCCATATAAGTAGTCACGATTCTTAAAGCTTTGGCCGAAGTCAAACACCTGGGGTGGATCGCATCAATTGTAAAGAATCATGGACATGTCGACATGAGATGTGCACTTCGAAAATTTGACGGTGTATTCTATGTTTCCTAAGCACAACTCGGATAGCCTACAACGAATGGATTGTTAAACATATGTGATGACCTCGACTTGTATAGTTCAGAAAGGTCGTTCGTGTCTTCACGAATTCAGAGGTGGCCGAATTGAGTACATATTAGCTAGGCTTATATGACGAACGTGTCTGAACTTAGAGAGTCCCAATATGAAGTGTACTCGTTGAGCACTTGGGTAACCGATTAATTTTGATAAAAGATAATATTAATTAGATTAAGCCCACATAAAAGTTTATTAAAACTTTTATTAATTAAAAATTACCTAAGTTTTGATATAAATAGCAAGCTTTAGAAAGGTTTTAATTAAGCTTAAGTAAGCTAATACAAGCAATTCTTGGAGAAATTAGCCTAGAGAAGAGAAGTGTTTAGAGAAGCTTTGGAAGATCTCTATAACATTTCAACAAGGGGAATCAAGATTGGATCTTGGAGTGAAGCTTACTTGCATTAGAATCTAGATTGGAACTTAGAGTCAAGTTTGTTAATCCTTGGAAGTTCTTCAACCATTTCAACAAAGGAGAAGTGGATTGGATCTTGGATCAAGCTTACTAGGTAAGTTTGAACTTTTTTTAAACTATGTTATTCATTAGTGATTTTTTCATTAGTGAGACATATAGTGATGAATTATGTATTGGATGCATGGTTACATAGCTTGAAGTTGAAATAAGGCTAATAGATTGTGTTATGATTCATTGGAAGTATAAACACGGTATGCTTATTAATTAGGTCAAAGATGTTCATGTTGGACATGGAACAATTAATAAGAGTTTGGAACTATAGATTAAAGCTTAGAGCTATGGCTACCATTCTAGAATCACTTGACCACCTTTGGGTGAACTAAAATTATTCATGAGACATTTCATAATGGGATTCTAAATTTATTTTGTTTTGATTCAAACAAATGCATATAAGTATTTAGAATACATGTATGCTAGTTATAACATGTGTTGATGGTGGTTATGATGCTAAAATTGGATTTTAGGTGTATTTGAAGTATTATGAGAACATTAGAAGTGTTTAGTATTGGTTTGAAGTAGAAAAATGCCCACTGCTTAGGGAGCGTCGTGAATCTTACTCCTTAGCATCGCGATACCGGGCATCAGACTTAGGAGCCTCGCGACGCACGCCCTTCCACGTTGAGACGTCGATACGTTCAGCTCTCACACTTTGGCGCGTCTCGATGCCCAAGCTCCCGTGTCGCGACGCGTAGAGCTAATATATATTGAAACTTCATTTTCTCCGTTCTGGAGGTTCCGAACTCCGTCTTGATCCCCGTTTTTTTCTATAGACTCGAAATGGAATGTAATTTTACATAAAAATATTTTAAAATACACCCATACTAGATATTCATGGGTTAGACCCACTTCCGCTGCGCGAGATACTGATCCGACCTTATGGGTTCCACATCTACCCCAACAGAATTGTATCAGAGTAAGGCTTAACCACACAACACATGTTGCATGTGTTGACATGTTTTTGAATCTATGCCTCTGTATTTTAATTTAATTATGCATAAGTCATATTGGATATATATTGCATATTTTAAATTAAACTTTTGACCTAATTATGTTAATGACTTGATTGTCCTAAATCTCCCATGATTAGGTGATTACTTTATTTTAAGTAATAGTATTAGTGATGTTGAAGCATTATTGGATGGTCCGTCTGTAGAGGTTTTATGGCGGAAATCCGGTAACGCGGCGGAATCGCGGAAAATCAAGATTGTCCAATTTCAAAATTTTTCTTGGATTAATTAAATAAACTTATTTATTTAATTACCCAATTATTAAATTCTGAAAAATTACACAAGAAATCAAATTTCTTAGTAATTATCGAATTGCCCTACAACTTTGCAAATTGATCATTTTAGTCCTAAAATTGTCAAATATAATTTTGGATGATTCTAAATCATTTCTAAAATGATTTCCAACATGTCTAACACATCAAAATCAGATTGCAACAAAATCCCCATTTTTTTGCTAATTGCCGAAACAGCCCTAAATTTTCCAGTTTTTGTAATTTGGTCCTTTTATGTTCAAAACATGTCAAGATCAAATCCAATCAACCCAAAAATTAATATGCATCATATACACAATATAATAAATCACATATATGAAAAACCCAAAATTTGGAACGGGTTGAGAACCCTAATTTTTTACTTTGTTCAAATTGAAAAATCTTACCAAATCCATTAAATCCATCACTTTAATTCAATCTAAACCACACCAAACAAGTCTCACCATCATGAAAAAACTCAAGAACAATTTTAGGTCATCAATGAGTGGCTTAGCAACTCTAGAATGGCAACATGATTATCAAATAATCAAAAGTAAGCCATTGAAACCATTTCAAGCTTACTTTATAACCATACATGCATACATCTTTCAAACAAGTTCACAACCAATTAAAAAACAAACTATAAGTGTAGAGACAACATCCTAGCAACACATGTTGAAGCTAAGCATGTTAGAAATATTTTCTAAGTTGAAAGATTTAAAGAAAGACTTACAAAAATCAAAGTATTTCAAGTTTTTCTTCTTTGTCTTCAAACTTTTCTCTCAACTCTTTTGTATTTGTTTTTTGTAACTTATAAACCCTTAACCTAATGAAAATGAAAGAAAACAATATATACTTCACAAAAAAACCCTTGGCCAAATTTGGTAAGTATAAAATATCTAGATATTTAATTTTTGTTTCATTTAATTTGCTTTATCAACTTGCATTTTGAATCATTACACATTTAATGAATTTCAACAAGTCAACAAAAGCAACTCAAGGCATTTCCAAAAAATATCAAAACTTAAGATATTTATATTTTTAATTAACTTAATTATTCAACAATTAAATAATTAAATAATTATTTAAATACAAATATTTTAAATATATGTATTATATTTACTTTAAATATCCAAATACATATATGTTTATGATATATGTCGAAAATCACAATTTGACATTTAATTAAGTGTATTTAATAAAATCTATCATTAAATACAAATACACAAAAATTAGGAAATGACTAGTAGGTCCATTCGCATGTATTTTTCATTTAACCTTTAAACGAATTATAAATAATCAGTATTATTCATAAAAGTTGCCCTAGTACTCTACAGGTATATTTCACTTGTGAGACTCTCTAGATTCAGACATATCCGTCACGAAATCCAATTTCGTATCCATAATTTACCCACCCGTAAATTATGACAACCACAGATAAACTCGCTGAATCATACAGGTCGAGGTGATGGCATATGTTTAATTCCTCTGTCACAGGTATCCAGATATATCACAGAGATATAGATGTAAACGTCAAATCTCTATAGGGACAATCCCTTCAACGTCTCTATTAGCAATCTCTAAAAGAACACTTAGAATTGACTTCTAAAGTGTACCTATACTCTGTACACAAAACTGACGGATCCTATCTCGACACACACAGGACACCCTGAGGATCTGTCCACACCCAACGAACAGGCGGAGGTATGATCTAAATAGATCGGTGACGTGACTGTCATCTAAGTGTGGAAGATGTCTCATGTGCCCACAGTGGTATCTCAAGTCGAAGAATCACAAATGCTACTCAACCCGAGAAGATTCTTATTGATGCTGGTGTACCATCCATTAAGAATCTTTGATGAGTCGTTCAGTGTTTATCCGCTATAAATACCTACACGTCTATACGAGTCTACAAGACTCATGGTTCATTGAGAAACCACTGGAATCATTTATTCTAGTATACGACATGTACCGGTCTCAATAGGTTTACTTTACTGACCAAGTAGTGTAAACCTTGACCAGGAACTGTCTGAGAATGACAACGTCATGATACAACTCAATGTCAGTTGTGATGTTTTTGCAACTGCATCATGACTAATCATTCTATGTTCTATTACGTCTTTACCATATAAGAAGGTATATTATATTATAGAAACTGCTCATTTTATTCATAATAAAACGTTTACAATAGTTTTTACAATGAAATACAACGGGGAATTGGCGCTCTGAGCACCAACCTCAACAAAATCTCTCATTTGCTCTAGTGCCAATATCGATTGTATCTAATACTCATCAACTCCACATATTTATCAAATAACTTTGGAGGTATGGCATTCGTAAGCGGGTCTGCTACATTATCTTCACACGGTACCTTACACATGATAATATTCCCCCGCGACACAATCTCTCGAATGATGTGGTACTTGCGTTCCACATGCTTCGACTTCTGATGTGCCCTCGGTTCCTTTCCTTACGCAATGGTTTCAGTATTATCACAGTATAATGGAATCGCATTCTCGATACTTGGGATAACTCCCAATTCTATGATAAAGTTCCTAATCCATACAGCTTCCTTTGCAGCTTCAGAAGCTGAAATGTACTCCGCCTCTGTGGTGGAATCTGCTGTTGACCCCTATTTGGAACTCTTCCAGCAAATTGCACCTCCGTTAAGGGTAAAGACGAATCCAGATGTAGACTTTCTATCATTGGGATCCGATTAGAAGTCGGAATCCGTATACCCATTACCTTGCAGTTCACTTCCTCCTTAAATAATCAACTTATCCTTAGTACCTTTAAGATATTTTAGGATATGTTTAATGGCCATCCAATGGTCATTTACTGGATTGGACTGATATCTACTGGTTACGCTAACAGCGAAACTGATATCAGACCTAGTACATAACATGACATACATTATGCTACTCAAACATGAAGCATAAGGTTGGTTAGACATTCTAACCTTCTCATCTTCTGTTTGTGGACTCATCTTTTTTGAAAGATGAATCCCATGTCTGAACGGTATATTTGATGTCTTAAAGTTACCAAAATTGTACCGTTCTAAGATCTTATCTATGTACATTGATTGGGATAACCCAATCAGCTTCCTCTCTCTATCTCTATAGAGTTTTATGCATAAAACATAAGAAGCTTCACCCAGGTCCTTCATGGAGAAATTCTTACAGAGGTAAGCTTTAAAGCCTTGCATCATCCCTATATCATTCCCAATTATTAGGATGTCGTCAACATAGAGGACTAAAAATACCACCATGCTCCCACTAGCCTTCTGATACACACATGACTCTTCCGAATTCTTGAGAAAACCAGACGATATAATAATCTCGGCAAATCGAAGATTCCAACTTCGTGAAGCTTGTTTAAGTCCATAAATGGACTTCTTAAGCTTACATACCATACCCGAATTTTCGTTGGACGCAAAACCTTCCGGCTATTCCATATAGATTTCTTCATCAAGAAATCCATTTAGAAAATTCGTTTTGACATCCATTTGCCAAATCTCGTAATCATGATAAGCAGCTATAGAAAGAAAATCCTAATAGACTTAAGCATTGCTACTGGCGAAAAAGTTTCATCGTAGTCAACGCCGGGTCACTGCGTGTAATATTTTGCTACCAGTCGGGCCTTATAGGTTTCAACCTTTCCATCAGGCCCGCGCTTCCTCTTGTAAACCCATTTACAAACGATAGGAATAATTCATTCGGGAAGCGGAACCAAGTCTGAAACTTGATTCTTATACATTGAGTCTAACTCGGATTTCATGGCACTTTGCCATTTCACGGAGTCGATGTCCATCATCGATTCTCTATAGGTAAAATGATCAGTTTATTCAACTAAGAGAACATCGAGACTATTCTCTTGTATCAAATACAAGCGTTCAGGAGGTCTAGATACCCTTTGTGTCCTACTGAGTGTGTGTGTTGAACACATACTTGAACTTCATATTCCTCCGTTGGTTTGGTGTTTTTCAGGTTGGACTTCATCAAGTTCAACCTGTCTATGATTACCACCATCTGACAAAATTTCTACCTCTAGAAATTTTATGAAGCGAGCTACGAACACATTTCGATGCTCGGTATCATAGAACAAATATACCATCGTATTCGAATGATATCCAACAAACCTAAACTTTTACCCTCGAGGCGAAAGCTTATCTTGCTGAGTCATCCTGACAAGATAACCCCAAACCTTAATATAATTAAGATTTGGTCTCCTACCAGTCCATATCTCATACGGAGTCGTAGGAACAGCTTTTGAAGGAATCTTATTCAAAAGATGTGCAGCTGTTAAAAGAGAGTAGCCCCATAAGTAATAGGGCAAATCTGTAAAACTCAACTTTGATCGGACCATATCCAATAAAGTATGATTTCTCCTCTCAGACACTTCATTGTGCTGTGGAGTACCTGGAGGAGTATATTAAGCGAGAATCCCATTCTCCTTTATATAATCCATGAACTCACTGCTCATATATTTGCCGTCTCGATCAGATCGAAGACATTTAATATATTGACTAGTCTATTTTTCTACTTCATTTCGGAACTCTGTGAACTTTTCAAAGGTTCCCGATTTATATCGCATCAAATATACATAACTGTACCGTGACAGATCATGGGTAAAGGTAACGAAGTACGAATAACCACTGTGAGCAGTCTGACTTAGTGGACCACATACATCAGAATGTACGAGTTCCAGTAAGTTAGTGGCGCGGTGTCCAACACCAGAAAATGGGGCTTTGGTCATCTTACCTTGAATACACGATTCACAAGTTAGATAGGGTTCAATAGTGAGATCTGGTATCAAACATTCCTAACCAATTGAGTAAGGCATTTAACGCCTATATGACTTAGCCGCATATGCCAATATTCAGTATTATTAACAACAGCTAAACTACGTTTATTAATCCTATTATTCAAAATATATTTAGAAGTATGCAATGTGTAATGACCATACTCATTTGGACAACAAAGGATCTGAATATTACGTTTATCATATAAATACAAAGAACAGTTCTTAATATTAATACATAACCTTCTCTATCTAATACAAAAAGAGATATAATATTTGCTACACATCCTGGTACAACGTAGCAATCATACAACAAAAGGCTCTCATTCGTCAAAGGGATCTCGCATACTCCTACTACAACTGCATCTAGAGAGTCTCCACTCCCAAAGCGCAACTGCATATGTCTAGGCTTTAGTTCTTACTTTCCTTCAGCACCTACAACGAATTGCAAATGTGAACAGGACAAGCAGAATCCAAAATCCAGCTGGATGTAACAACTTTACAAGCTAGTGAGATATCAATAACTGGAAAAATAAATGTACCTGATGTAGATGCTATCTCCTTCCTTATCTGGGCAATGTAGTCAGGACAGTTCCTTTTCTAGTGCCCGACTTTGCTGGAGTGATGGCATTTTTCGTCAGAAACCCTCTTGGGCTTTGCTATCTTTCTCTGCGATTGAGAACTTAAACCCTTATTCTTCTTCACTTTCGTATTCTTTCCCTTTGACCAGGTCTGGGAAGAAGCAGAAAGTGAAGTAGGTTTCGGAGGGCGAGTCGGTACTCATTTCCTTAGGTCCTCTTGCGCCATGATCAGCATCATATGCAGCTCATGGTAGGAACATATAATCTCATTCATGTTGAAATACATCACGAATTGGCGATATGAAGCTGGGAGTGAACCAAGAATGTCACTCCTATCGAGAATATCATTCAGAGGGAGATTATGTTGCCTCAGTTGATCGATCAAATCGATCATGTGAAGAACATGCGAGCTCACAGCTTGCCCCTCATCCAGTCGCGCATGGAACAGTTCCATCGTAACTTTGTGAACAATAATTTGTTCTTGGTTCATAAACGATTCTCTTAATCGCATCATCATACTATACGCATCTGTCATGCCATATTATTGTTTCTTGAGTCCCGGTGCCAGTGAACTTAAGATGTATGATTTAACTTTTAAATCATCATTGGAAAACTTGGTGTTCCTCCAATGTTGCATCCTCAGACACAGCAAGGGGCAGCAACCCTCGAGTACATATCCCAACTTTTAGGAATCAAGGACAATCCTTAAATCCAAATCCCAATCGGCGAAGTTCTTAATGCCTTTAAGTTTGTTCGTATCCAACATACGCGCAAAAGGATTAGTCGATTGTGCCGCCATCGCAAATCTATCATATAGATTACAAAAAACGGTTAGCAGAAATTAAGCAATTTCATATAATATCGAAAGCATTAATTAGATCATGGATTTTTAATCTAAAAATGCCCCTCCCATTAAATCATGCAATATTGTAATCCCCAAACAGAATACAAAGATTTAATAATTAAATTAAATATAAATACTGAAAGGTTGATCCCATGAATATATTTCAGCTCACATTTTTGGCACGTTCTCGCCTACGTATATTCGTCAGGTAGACAACTCCTTGTCAATCACTCAATAATGAATCCTGGGTTTTCGGTCCTGGTCGTTTTTCATTGTGACAACTTTGGCACATTCACTAGGAGGCGTACCAAGGTTAAACTCGTCAATGATAAAAGCTACTTGCGTAACCCTGACAGCTTTGGCACGTTCAGGATTCCGCTTTCGCTTGAATTTATCTAGTATCAGATATACATCCAGCATAAATAAATTTCTATCGGCTAAACCCTCACAGCTTTGACACGATCTCAGATGTAGTCACAAAAAAATATCCATAAACCGTATTGACAAGACGGACCATGTAACATGCATCAAATACATAATTAACATAAACCTTATTAATTATGGATTTTCCGCAAAAGATGCTTTTTACTTTATTTAATCAAATTAAATAAACACATGCATGCATAAAGTAAAGATTAAATTAAACATTGAATTTAAAAGGCATAGTCATATTAGGGTGTCCAGAATCAGACTCGCTCTGATACCATTTTGTAGGGGTTTTACGGTGAAAATCCGGTAACGCAGAGGAATCACGGAAAATCAAGATTTTCCGATTTCAAACTTTTTCTTGGATCAATTAAATAAACTTATTTATTTAATTACCCAATTATTAAATTCTGAAAAATTACACAAGAAATTAAATTCTGAAAAATTACACAAGAAATCATTTTAGTCCTAAAATTATCAAATATAATTTTAAAATGATTTCCAACATTTCCAACACATCAAAATCAGATTGCAACAAAATCCCCATTTTTTTGCTAATGGCCGAAACAGCACCAAATTTTCCAGTTTTTACAATTTGGTCATTTTATGTGTTGGATTCTTTAAGAACTAGCCAAGGATCTAATAAGCATAAAAGATGTGTGAATACGCAAAGAAGTAGCAGAAATACTTACATTGAATAGATTGGATGTAGGTGGTAAGTTCAAAACTTTTGCTCCTTTGAAGTTGCTCCAAGCTCCTCTTTGAAGATTGGTGTAGCTTTAAGCCTTGAAGTTTGATTCCAAACTCAATGGGAGAAGTTTCCCTATCACCTTTGTATGATTCTTTAAGTACTAGCGTAGGATGAATTTTGCAACAAAACTCTTCCTTTTCCTCTTTGAAGTTCACGACAAAGTGAACAAATTTTGAAAGTTGGAGAGTGGCTTTTCACGCCAATGAGAGAGAAGAGAAAAAGTGTGAAGTGTTTTTGAGTTCAAAAATCAATGTAAAGTAATACCAAAATCCAAAGTTGGTATATGTCACTTACACATCAATTTTAATAATGCTTGTGTAAGAAACAAGCAAACCAAAAAATCCCACCAACTTCTATCAACCAAAAGTTGATAAAGTTGACTAGGTGATGTGACAAGTGGTGGGCCCCACTTGATTCAAAATCCGTGTGGGCCCGCAAACACATTCCGGGCTCGGGTTCGTTAATTCTGAATTAACGAATTTCGCGTTGCGACGTAATTAAATCAAATTAAATCAAATAATTATGCCTAACAAAATTACTATTAAAGTCGCTCGCGAATTAATTAAAAATTAATTCGTTCGCCCGAATTAAAATCCAATTTTAATTCCATTATGAAATCTAATTTCATTTAATATATCGAAAATATTATTTAATCGATTAATTCCAAATTAATCGTTCTCTCTCTATTAATTGAATTTTATCCTAGATAAATTCTCGCCGTAATTAATCCTAGATTAATTTTCTCTCTCTTCTAATTAATCCCAAAATAATTATGTTCGAGTCATACGTCATCGGTGAATCTTCGGGAAGCGACCCATGAGATATCTGGATATGTTGGCAGTAAATCTAGTCGTCGGACTATCCGAACATGTGCGTACCCGGTACCACGTTCTTACCGATTTACAAGTCATGGTTGGCTTCTAGCAAAGCACCGTGCCTACCCAATTCTCCAGAAATATTCTTTAAGGAATATATAATCTTTGTCAGGCGTAGTATACGTAGTATTGCGTATTGCGATCCAGTATCGATATCACATGCTAGGCCTAGGGCTGGAATTGTGTCTGCCCCTGTACGAAGCATATATCAGATCTCTGGTAACTAGTCTCTATAATCGGATAATCATGACTTAGTCATCTTATCCCGATGACTGCAGTACTTAAGAGTACTAGTTTCGTATCCTGCGTGATCATCATCTCCATATGACTGGAGTAATACTTCCATCTTGATATCACACCCAATACACTACGATTCTCAGTATACCCAGAAGAGGCGTACACAGAACCTGTTAAAGCCCCAGACGACCAAAACCAAAGTATACTGATTATCGCAAGTATTAGCGATGCAATTCTCAGGTTAAGACCAAATACACCTACCCTGATTCGGATTCCCATAGACACATAGTCCTACTACCAATGGGATTCCGAGGGGTCTATCCAGAGCGAAGCTGTTTCCGTACCATCAGTAAACAGAACCTCCTATTACACTTGCATGAGTATCCAATACTAAAATATACGAGAACTATGTCGTTACGCTTCCATAACACGTACAAGTGTAATACTAGCCTATTCCGCATTATCGATGTCCAGTCTCGATAATACTACGACTAGGAAAATTTAATGATTAAACCTTAGTGGATTAATATTGTCTCATATCTTATTAATCCGGTACTAATCATATGGACTTTTATCATTTATATATCTTGGTAATCTAATTACAAATGATAAAAGAGTAATTTCCTTTGTCACATAGTTAATTTGTACAACAACACCATATTCTGTACAAATAGTGATGCTATGGGTCATAATTGTCCAACAATCTTCCACTTGGCCTATAGCCAATCACTCAAGTGTCCTACACCTGAACTATGTACGGGTCGCTCAAACTTCTTCTGAGAAACAGTTTTCGTCATCGGATTTTCAATGTTATCATCTGATGCATTTTATTCGATCATCACATCACCACGATGTATGATCTGACGAATCAAATGAAATAGTCAAAGTACATACTTGGATCATTGATGGCACCGCGTCTCCTTAGCCTGTGCTGTAGCCCAGCTCAGCTGCTAACAGAACTACACCTAATCCAATTAGGATTATATAGATCCAAAAATGCTTCTTTTACTGCTTCAGCTGCATCAATGTTCCACTTTTGTTAATTATTCGGCAACAATATCTTGCTTGGAAAATTTCCAGCTCACTGTTATGTTATTCTAACTAAATATGTACCCTTATTGCGACTTAAAGTCATCTTTGTCGGTTTGGAAACTTGCAGTGGTGAACCTAGTCACTTCAAGTTCTCATTCTCCATAGCTTAAGAAAGCATCCTTAGTTCATCCAATATACTAAATGATGTTCTTTACATCAATCCAGTGACCATCACATGGATTGGCCTTATAGCGTCTACATATGCTCAAAGCATATGAGACATCAGGTCACATACATTTCAAAAATGTACGAACTCTGGGAGGGTTGTTAGCAGCGTTCTAGATCTATCCCAGTAGATATTTATTCCTAGAATAAAGCCTACTTCTCCCAGGTATTCCATGGAGAATTTTAATGAAAGCCAAGCTTTCACCGATTATATTATGGGAATTTTATTGCTAAGAAGCAATACATCATCATCTTATAGGATATTCATTATCAGTGCGCTCCCACTAACCTTCTTATATACACAAGAATCATATTCGTTTTGAATGAAATCATATACCATTATGATCTCATCAAAACGTTGGTTCCAAGAACACAATGCTTGGTTTAATCCATAAATGGATCGATTTAACTTGCAAACCTTGTTTGCATGTTTCGGCACGAAAAAACCGTCAGGATGTTTGTAAACATCCTCCAAATAGTTTCCGTTAAGGAAATCGGTTTTGACGATCAGCTGCCATATTTCATAAATGAAATGTGAAGCTTTAGCAAGCATTATCCGAATGGATTTAATCATGGCAACATGTAAAAGGTTTCGTCGTAATCGACACCATGTTGATGACGATACCCTTTCTATATAAGCCTAGCTGTATACATTTATATGTTGCCATCCATGTATGTCTTCCTTGAAGACTCATATAGTACCAATAGGCACAATGCCTTCTTGTACATCAACCCGTGTTCAAAATTGGTTGCATACATGGAATCCATTTCATACTTTATGGCACATTGCCATAAAAGGAGTCGATACCTTGTATCACTTCCTCATACATAGCCGGTTCATCTTCCTCAATAAGATTGATATCTACATGAGGTGAGATCAGAAACCCATACCTCCCAGATTGTTTTTTGACTCTCTCCGACCTACGCGGTTCTTGTGTATTCGAAGATTATTGGTACAGTTTCATCCCTGATGAACTGTTGGTGTTCCGTGAGGACTTAGTGCCTGGAACAGTATTACTCTGATTTTCATCGAGTTTTACTTTCCTCCCACTTACCACTGCATATAGGAATTCCTCTTAGGAAAATCGCATGGAGAGCAACAATTACATTGTTCTCTTATGAGTTGTATAAGTATTATACTTTGGTTTCCCTAGGACAACCTACAAATAGGCACTTATCCTATTTGGGTTCTAGTTTGGTATCATCCAAACATTTAACGTATGCCCAACATTCCCAAATCTTCAGGAATGAGAAACCCAATTTCTTTGCTGTTCATATCTAATATGAAGTCTGTCTAACAGATTTTCATGGAACCTTATTCAAAATAAGTATTGCACTGTTCAATGTGTATCCTCAGAAGGAAATTGGTAGCTCAGAGCGACTTATCATTTACCTTATTATGTCTAACAAAGTTCGGTTTCTCTGTACGGACACACCGTCAAATTGAGGTGTCTCGGGAGGAGTCCAATATGAAAGAATACCATACTCTTTCAAGTAATTGAGAAACTTATTGCTTAAGTATTTTCACTACGGTCCAACTGTGATGTTTTAATACTTTTTTCGATCTGTTTTTCTACTTCGTGTCGAAGCTGTTTGAATTTTATCAAAAGTTTATGACTTGTGTTTCATAAGATACACATAACCGTAATGCGATGCCACATCCGTAAAGGTTACGAAGTATACATATCCACCTCTAGCCTAGTTAGACATGGGCCCACTTACATCACTATGAACAAATGCTAACAGATCGGTGGCACTTGCACTTTTACCAAGTAAAAGGTGTTTTAGGCACTTTACCTAATAAACTAGATTCGTAGACATCATTTGAATTAGAATCAAATCTGTCCTAGTATCCACTCTTCGAAAGTGTGGATATACGAGTCTTGTTAATATGTCCCAGATAACAATGCCACTTTTAAGTCTCAACAGATTTATTCAGTTTGAGCTTTTGTTTGTCATATCATATGTTTGAGATTCATTTATATTCTAAATATAAATTATGTTATTCACATCTAATGTGTTTATCTCAATATCATCTTTATAAACTAAACACTTAGTGTTCTAGAATATAAAGGTATACCCGCAACGGGTTAAACTAGATACATAGATAATATTCCTAGTCAAACTAAATACATTATGACAGTCTCCTAATTTAAGTACATGCCCAAATGGCAGTTCCAAAATTTAGGTTTCTACGACCAAAACAGCGACTTATGTCATGTTTCCGACTCATAGGTCGATCTCACCTGAAGTCAGTATCCTGCTAATCAGCAGATCCCGCACATCAGTACATATATTTATATACCACATCTAGTATCTAAAATTGAATTTTAAAACCAGTAGTGGACATGTTTATAACAAATATATCTGAAGCCGGACCTTTGTCCGTCTTCACTTCCTTCATGTTTGCCTTGTCAATACGGCAGTCACGCTTCCAGTGAGCCCGTTTGCCACAGTTTAGGCAGACATCTTGGGATATGTCCTTTGTCTTCCTAGAAGACTATGACGATTTTTCCTTTGCCTCTTTTTTATATCCCTAAAAGCCTTCGGCTAAGCCTTGACCTTCTGGGATGTTGAAATAAGATACGCATTGCGCTTCTTTCCCTTTTGCAAGCTCTGGCTCTGTCTCATTGAGCATAGCCATTAACTCTCCAAGAGTTTTCTTTTACAATTAGTACTTATAAGATCTAAGAATATATCTATGAAGATCCTACAATTTCAATATCATACTATAAGGATCTAATCCTTAGTTCTGACGAAGAAATTAAGGAGTCATTGCGGCAAGCATAACGGATTGAGCACTAAAGTTATCATCACCATGAGTCTTCCAAAGCTCATGCTCTACTATTTGCTCAACTCCGGGCTCAGGCCCGAGATGTCACTCTATCAAATAAAGCAACTTCTCGGCTCCCAGGACTATCCTGAGGTTCTATTCCCAATTTGAAAATTGAAGCTGCTAAAAGACATTTTCACCCAGGATTATGTTTTAAACGCTAATATTTTAGTTATCTTGATTCCAATAGTCCAACTATCTAATCAACGATTTCAGGTACAATCGAATATAATGATTACTATAGTCTAACTATATAATCAACTACTATTTGATTGGTTAAATTCAAATATATTTGATTACTATAATCCAATTATATAATCAACTATAAATGAAGTAGTTTGAATACAGTCCAACTGTGTAATTAAAACAACAATTGAATATTAGTCCAACTAATATATATAAAATTTTTAATGACAAAAAATTGAAATGAGCGCGTATTGGCAAGTATCTAAACGAAATTGCAAATTTAATACTTGTCTCCCACTATTTTTTGGTGAGCCTCTAACCCTCTGTGGAGTACTCGAGAAACCTAGTTTCCTAGTGGGCTAGGATCCCGTTAAATAACACACAACCTTGACTTTGGCCAACAAATTGTATGAAACTTAACTAGGTAGATCTCTAAGATCAATTGGATCTCATTCAATTCATAGATCCAGTAGGTGGACATCCAAGTCTGAAACATATATCCAATATATGCCAATATATCCGATATATTCCCTAATCTTTTTCCTCTGTATCAATTAAGCCTTGGCTTTGGCTCAACAAGCTTAATAAAACCAGTTAAATGTGACCCATTGACAGTGGGAAAGCTTCGTAATCGAGGTCGATGAATAAGAAATGACCTTGACTTTGGCCAACAAATCACAACTTGCCCAAGGCGTACGATTGGAACAAAGCTTTCATGATTCAAACACATCCGCGATGGACATTGATCTTGACTTTGGCCAACAAACCAATGCCAATCTTGGATCTTGAGAGAGAATCACTCAATGGAAGGAAAAACGCTTAATATAAAATGAGGGTTTTTTTTCGCGATTTGGCAACCAATTTATTATATTTAATTTGGTCTCATCATACACCCTTAAACATGCATTCTAAAAGCATAATAAGGCACGATAAAATAATAATGATATGCGGATGGATATTTAACAAATTGTTCCTAGAACAAATCTCTCCATTTCCTCTCTCCCGCTAGCACTATTCATACTTCTACCCAATTACATAATACTTATAAAAAAACCTCATTACATTGAGGGGAATTGGTGAGAAGAGAATTACAAAGAGTCAAGAGATAAAGGCTGGACACGCAGGTCCAATTTAATAAATTCTAAATTTATTACAATAATTTCCAAAATTGCCCTCACACATATAATATCCATCCGATATACATTATTCATACAATACATCCACGTATTCACACAAAGCATGTTATTCAATCAATTTAATCCAATTAATTAATCTTTGAATTAAGTGATCATCTAATGTTCAAACAACGATTTGATTTGCGCAAGTCCAACTCGTTTGAGAATAAGTACTCTAAGTGCGTATTCTCTAATTATATTGAACTACAATTTTAAATCTAATTTAATTTATATTCAATACTAATTCTTATTTAATTCCAAATTAAATAATTACACTTTTAATGTGCCTTTACGATTTAGATTCCAAATCTAATCTTAATGGGTCTCAAAGCCCAATTAACATCCAATGTCAATTTAATTTAAAGTCCAATGGGCTTTCAATTAATTTCTTAAGACATGGACTTTGGCAACCAAAGCGCAATAAGGAATCACCATTTGCCATAAAATTTTTTCTAGCCCATTAGGCCCAATTAATTATTTAAAGGCCCATTTATTATATTTGGACTTAATGGTATGGTTTTAGGCCCAATTTGGATCCAATCCAATTGTCCTAAACCAATTTGGCCCAACCAAGCCCATAAGGCCCAAATATAACAATTTTAGCCCAATTCCAAATTAAGCCTAATTAATTAAATTCTAATATTTCAAATATCACAATTTATTTAATTAAAGTGTATAGCCATAATTAATTATTCAAATTAACATTTCCAAAATACCAATTTACATAATTAATCATGCTTTATCATATTCAATACATGTCCAATATTATTGAAGCAAAATCAACCTCATTATATGCTCTACAAGTCACGGCAATAATGGGATTTTTATATCAATTTTGATTTCAATCCAATTAAATCAAAAATCAATATATCCAAGCATTTTAAACACATCCAATGGTCTAAAAAAATCAAAATCACCATGACATAAAGGGCTTCTAACTTCGGCCAAGGTAAGCAAATATAGGAAAAATTAATCCAATTTATTTTCTCAAATATTAAGATGCATAAATCTAATTTAACATCATACAAGCTTATCTAAACCATCAATTTGAAGATATCATGCTCAAATCACAAAATCCCCAAATCCAAGATTATAAACCTTAATCATTTTCATGCTTAAACTTGCTCTGATACCATTGTTGAGTTCTCTAAGAACTAGCCAAGGATCTAATAAGCATAAAAGATGTGTGAATACGCAAAGAAGTAGCGGAAATACTTACATTGAATAGATTGGATGTAGGTGGTAAGTTCAAACCTTTTGCTTCTTTGAAGTTGTCCAAGCTCCTCTTTGAAGATTGGTGTAGCTCCAAGCCATGAAGTTTGATTCCAAACTCAATGGGAGAAGTTTCCCTATCACTTTTGTATGATTCTTTAAGTGCTAGCTTAGGATGAATTTTGCAACAAAACTCTTCCTTTTCTTCTTTGAAGTTCACGGCAAAGTGAACAAATTTTGAGAGTTGGAGAGTGGCTTTTCAGGCCAATGAGAGAGAAGAGAAAAAGTGTGAAGTGTTTTTGATTTCAAAAATCAATGTAAAGTAATACCAAAATCCAAAGTTGGTATATGTCACTTACACATCAATTTTAAGAATGCTTGTGTAAGAAAATAGCTAACCAAAAAATCTCACTAACTTCTATCAACCAAAAGTTGATAAAGTTGACTATGTGATGTGACAAGTGGTGGGCCCCACTTGATTCAAAATCCGAGTGGGCCCGCAAACACATTTCGGGCTCGGGTTCGTTAATTCTAAATTAACTAATTTCCGTTGCGACGTAATTAAATCAAATTTAATTAAATAATTATGCATAGTAAAATTACTATTAAAGTCGCTCGTGAATTAATTCTAAATTAATTCGTTCACCGAATTAAAATCAAATTTTAATTCTATTATGAAATCTCATTTCATTTAATATATCAAATATATTATTTAATCGATTAATTCCAAATTAATCATTCTCTCTCTATTAATTGAATTTTATCCCAGATAAATTCTTGTCGTAATTAATCCTAGATTAATTTTCTCTCTCTTCTAATTAATCCCATATTAATTATGTTCGAGTCATACGTCATCGGTGAATCTTCGGGAAGCGACTCATGAGATCTCTGGATATGTTGGCAGTAAATCCGGTCGTCGGACTATCCGAACACGTGCGTACCCGGTACCACATTCTTACCGATTTACAAGACATGGTTGGCTTCTAGCAAAGCACCGTGCCTACCCAATTCTCAAGAAATATTCTTTAAGGAATATATAATCTTTGTCAGACGTAGTATTGCGTATTGCGATCCAGTATCGATATCACATGTTAGGCCTAAGGCTGGAATTGTGTCTGGCCTGTACGAAGCATATATCAGATCTCTGGTAACTAGTCTCTATAATCGGATAATCATGACTTAGTCATATTATCCCGATGACTACAATACTTAAGAGTACTAGTTTCGTATCCTGCGTGATCATCATCTCCATATGACTGGAGTGATACTTCCATCTTGATATCACACCCAATACACTACGATTCTCAGTATACCCAGAAGAGGCGTACACAGAACCTGTTAAAGCCCCAGATGACCAAAACCAAAGTATACTGATTATCGCAAGTATTAGCGATGCAAGTCTCAGGTTAAGACCAAATACACCTACCCTGATTCGGATTCCCATAGACACATAGTCATACTTCCAATGGGATTCTGAGTGGTCTATCTAGAGCGAAGCTGTTTCCGTACCATCGGTAAACAGAACCTCCTATTACACTTGCATGAGTATCCAATATTCAAATATATGAGAACTATGCCGTTACGCTTACATAACACGCACAAGTGTAATACTAGCCTATTCCGCATTAACGATGTCCAATCTCGATAATACGACGACTACAGATATTTAATGATTAAACCTTAGTGGATTAATATTGTCTCATATCTTATTAATCCGGTACTAATCATATGGACTTTTATCATTTATATATCTTGGTAATCTAATTACAAATGATAAAAGAGCAATTTCCTTTGTCACATAGTTAATTTGTACAACAACACCATGTTCTGTACAAATAGTGATACTATGGGTCATAATTGTCCAACATTATGTTCAAAACATGTCAAGATCAAATCCAATCAACCCAAAAATTAATATGCATCATACACACACCATAATACATCGAATATATGAAAAACCTCACATTTAGAACGGGTTAAGAACCCTAATTTTACACTTTCTTCAAATTGAAAAATCTTACCAAATCTATTAAATCCAGCACTTTAATTTAATCTAAACCACACCAAACAAGTCTCACCATCATGAAACAACTCAAGAATAATTCTAGGTCATCAATGAGTGGCTTAGCAACTCTAGAATGACAACATGATTATCAAATAATCAAAAGGGCAATGCAACCATTTCAAGCTTACTTTATAACCATACATGCATACATCTTTCAAACAAGTTCACAACCAATTAAAACACAAACTATAAGTGTAGAGACAACATCCTAGTAACACATGTTGAAGCTAAGCATATTAGAAACATTTTCTAAGTTGAAAGATTTAAAGAAAGACTTACAAAAATCAAAGTATTTCAAGTTTTTCTTCTTTGTCTTCAAACTTTTCTCTTAACTCTTTTGTATTTATTTTTGGTAACTTATGAACCCTTAACCTAATAAAAATGAAACAAAACAATATATACTTCACAAAAAATCCCTTGGCCGAATTTGGTAAGTACAAAATATCTAGATATTTAATTTTTGTTTCATTTAATTTGCTTTATCAACTTGCATTTTGAATCATTACACCTTTAATGAATTTCAACAAGTCAACAAAAGCAACTCAAGGCGTTTCCAAAAAATATTAAAACTTAAGATATTTATATTTTTAATTAATTTAATTATTTAACAATTAAATAATTAAATAATTATTTAAATATAAATATTTTAAATATATGTATGATATTTACTTTAAATATCCAAATACATATATGTTTATGATATATGTCAAAAATCACAATTTGACATTTAATTAATGTGTATTTAATAAAATCTATCATTAAATACAAATACACAAAAATTAGGAAATGACTATTAGGTCCCTTCGCATGTGCTAAAAAATGTATGAATTCTGATATAACTTTAGGACAAAAATATTACTCTCTTTTCAACTACACTTATGAATATTGTGGGCACAATGATTTGATTAATACCTTGTTGATTGTGTATATGAAGAATGGTAAAAATAATCGGAGAGTTCACTTATTTAGTAATTTAGAATGAAAGAAAACAAATATTATCTTGGATAAGAAGTTTCACTTATTTAGTCACTAACTTGTTTATTCTATTTTCTTTTTTCTTTTTTTACTTTTGCGTGCATCAGTTTCACGTTTGTGGGTATCGTCACTGTAAGCCCTCACGAGACTACAACTCTTCCACTAGGGACACCTAGGGGTTTAAAGACTTGTTGCATATGCTAAATGCAACCATGATCCATACGAAAGTGGCTTAGTTTAATATTATTTTAAAGATGTTTATGTTATTTTAATTTGTTGTTTTACTCGAGGACAAGAAAAATATTAGGTTTGGAGGTGTGATGAGTGGTAAATAGTGATATAAAAACTTGATCAGCGTGATCATACACGTATAACACAAGCGCACATATCATTCAAGTAGTATAAAATGTATCGATCCCACGAGGACTTAATACCTAAGCTATTAATTTATAAAGCCAAATGTTTACGAGTATCTAATAGATTGATTATTTGATTGGATGGTGACTTTAAACTAAAACAAGTAAATAAAATAGTGTGAAAGTGAATTAAAGGTAAAATCAATATTATTAAACTATCTAGGGTTGTGAATCCTTACAATATCTTTTAAAGATGAAGTGGTTATCTCATGATTGTGCAATATATTGGTTTACTAACCTGGGACACAGAATTATGCAAGAGTCTCTATCGATGGTCAGATGCAAATACCGAGTGTAACCCAATTAATCATATGTCTATGTTAACCAAGTTACCTGAATTCATTAAGATTAAGTTCCAATTGTGGCTACCCCCGCCCGACAGGTATATGTCTATCCTGGAAGGAAATCTATTAAGAGTTATCTATCCTTAAGGAAGATCGTGGACTATTAAGTCTAAGACTGAAACCTAAAATTCCTTCGTCAAGTTTATTTTAAGTTTACCACATCAATCTTATTAATGGCCAGTTAACAAGAAGCATTAAACTTAAGAGTTAATAAATAAACATTTATATTACCCAAGACATGAAATAACCCCTAATAAACCGGTGATATTGGAATTCATCACACCCATAGATAATATGTCTAGTTATAAAACATACTTAGGATTACTAAACACTTAAATAAACAAACATCATACAAAATAACTTGGAGATAAGTAAAAGTAAAATTACAATAATGAAAGAAAATATTGGGGTTAGAGGATCCACTTTTAATATTTCAAAATTAGAAATCTCCCTTATTGTCAATGTTTACCGATTAATTAATTATATTTAACCAGATCATAAAGGCAGAAATTCCATTTGTCTCAATTAAATCCAACCGACCATATAGGCGATAACAAGGTTATTACCTAAACCGACCATATAGGCGGAAACTATGTCTGGAATGTAAAATCGACCATATAGGTGGTAAATAAGGTTGCCACCTAAACCGGCCATATAGGCGGTAACTAATTAATCCAAATTTTAATTAAAATAAGGGAGATTACTCTAATTTATTATATTAAAAGTCTCACTTTTTCACCCCAACAGAATGAGATTACATGTTCATGCTGTAAATGAAAACACACAAAATTTTATTAATTAAATAAAAAAAATACAAAAAAAACTTAAATAAATATACAAGACACTTTCCTTTAGGTTTTAATGGAGAAATTCCTCTAAAGACAGCATGAAAAATTTACAAAGTTTAGCTTGGTATTTATAAGCAAATCTAAAGGCTTCCACCAATTTCTCCACCAATTGCTCCACCAAACATGGCACCAAACATGACATCAAACATGACACCAAATCCTCCACCATGGAAGTTTGACAAATTTCATATTTTATTTTATTATTTTGTTTATTTTGAAAATGACTTTGATAATTACACATAACACATTTACAGATGTTTTATCAATTGTGTCTTCTTTAATCTCAAACTTGAATCACCTCAATACGATATCAGAGTAAAAAGTTATGGCCAAAATACGAATATTGCGCAAATATGGAATTTCCGAATTTGTACTTCGTTAGAATGCCATTTCAAGTTTCCAATCTCCAAAATCAAAATGTCAAGTCCAGTTTTTTCCCTTATTTGTTCCATATTTCGTTACGATTGATTCCATTAAGTCCCGATTTTATTTTATCTGCAAAATAAACTAAAACAAATCAAAATATTCATAAAACCCAAGAAACTATACAAAATATTAGGTCAAAAGAGTGGGAAATAGTGATATATTTACCACTCATCACACTCCCAAACCTAATATTTTGCTAGTCCTCGAGAAACATAACAAAATAAAATAACATAAACATCTTTAAAATAAAATTAAACTAAGCCACTTTCGTAGGGATCACGGTTGCATTTAGCATAT
Source organism: Zanthoxylum bungeanum (assembly GCA_019454045.1). Lineage (NCBI taxonomy): Eukaryota > Viridiplantae > Streptophyta > Magnoliopsida > Sapindales > Rutaceae > Zanthoxylum > Zanthoxylum bungeanum. Next base: position 46,420 of record SKCR01019005.1, read on the forward strand.
GCAACAAGCCTTTAAACCCCTAGGTATCCCTAGTGGACGAGTTGTAGTCTCGTGAGGGCTTACAGTGACGATACTCACAAACGTCAAACTGATGCACACAAAAGCAAAAAAAGATAAAAGAAAAGAGAATAAACAAGTTAATGACTTAATAAGTGAAACTTCTTATCCAAGATAATATTTATTTTCTTTCATTCTAAAATACTAAATAAGTGAACTCTCCGATTATTTTTACCATTTTCATATACACAACCAACAAGGTATTAATCAAATCATTGTGCCCATAATATTCATAAGTGTATTTGAAAAGAGAGTAATATTTTTTTCATAAAGTTATATCAGAATTCACAACTTTTTTAGCAATGGAATTTTTTTTTATATGCAATATCTTTCATCCATATAGCGAGCTTTGGGCCAGTGGCTCCCAAACCAGTTGGCTTTAGGGCACTAGGTGTTAAGACACCCTTAAAGACTTGATCAATTGGATTTCATATATATATATATTTTATAATATCTTCAATCCATGTAGCGAGCTTTAGGCTAGTGACTCCCAAACCAGTTGGTTTTAGGGCACTAGGTGTTAAAACACCCCTACGTATTTAATTACTCATATTTCATATGTTTTTTTATTCCATCACTTTTTTTAGATGCTTCATCCAATTAAACGAGAGCATTGAATATTACAAAATTTTCACTTACAACTCATGGCTGTATGTTACTATGAATGTTGATAATACCTGTCAACTGAGCATATGAAGATCTAATTTAGTCAGTATTATGGAGAATTCACAAATTAAATAATTCAAAAGGAAATAAAAAATTAACTTGTTATGAAATAGGTTGAGATACGTCTCAGGAGTGGAAATTCCTTACACAGCTATCTCACACCAATTTCACCTGATTAGTCAAGTTAAAAAAATACAAAAAAACAAAATATTTTTTTTTATTTTTCTCATTTTTTTAATTTTTGAAAATTTTTGAAATTTTTGAACAAAAATCAAATAAAAACAACACAAAAAAAATAAAAAACAAGATACTAGTCAACTATTCCCTTCCCCCAAACCTAATTGAGACATTGTCCCCAATGTCCAAAAAGTAGAAGAAGAGTTTAGAAAACAGTACCTCGTTAGATGAGATTCTACATCTAAAAGAAAATTAAAGGTTAAGATCCAGATTTATCTGACGTTTTTACCACGATCATTATCAGACCAATTAATCTTGGAAATGATAGGGTCAATTTGTGGTTTAAAGGCTAAAATTTGATCAATTAAATCATGGGCAGTTCTGGCAGTAAAGAGGATATCCTTTACAGGTTTTGACACGAACCCATTCCTCTGGGCATCATCAAGAAACACACAAATAAAATCATAAAATCCATCAGCGTTAAACAGTCCAATTGGTTTCTGGTGTATATTCAAGTTCGCCCAAGATAGCACTGTAAAAAGTTCCTTCATCGTACCCAAGCTTCTTGGCAAAGCAATAAAAGCATCAGCATGGTTAATCATTTTCACCAGTTGTTCAGACATACCTGGCATGATTAGTTCCTCTCCGTTTGTTGGTCCTATAAGATTCCCCTCTGCCAAAGGTTTTAGGATGATTCCCAAGACTTGACTACCTCCTTCCTATACAGCCCTTAAAACAATCCCCATTAGTCCAAGATTGCCACCGCCATATACTAGGTGCATATTCCTTTCAGCAATGACTCTACCCAATTCCTGTGTAGCCTCAATGAACTTTGGCTTAGAACCAACACTAGTACCGCAAAACACACATATATTTACAACTCGTCTTCTTGAAGTGGCTTCCATTTTTTTATTACTTCTTAACTTTGGATGTCTTCAAGAGTGCAATGATGAGCTGAATTTATAAAACCTGAAAAAAGGGTGAGTAATAATAGCACTAGTACCTGTCAAATAACAATTATTAGCTAAACAGTAAAATATATCGTGAAAGTCAAAAAGTCCGGATCATGTATGAGAAAATAAAAGAAAATAACAAAATAAATCTCAATTATTAGATAAAACAAAGAGAATAATATTTACAAGAAGTAACGGCTTGAATGATGTCTATGCGTCAGGGACAAGCTTCACATCCAATTTTCTTATAAATTGGCAAACATGGTCTTTTAGAGTCAGATTCCCGAGACTTAAATATTGTCTTTCTTTTCGGAACTGTGTATATAACATGTGAATTGCGTGATGCACATATCCACTGGAATGCGGCTCAAGAGTCAATGATATGTCATCCAAAGACCCCTTACTTAAGTCATCCCTAATGAATTTAATTTTATCTTCACGGTTATCAGACACCATTCCTAAAGAATGACAACGAGTATTACACGTCATGCTTGCACATTTATAGCAAACACCTAGTCTTTTAGCTCTTCTTTTCTTAGCATAGGTGCTTCTTCATAAACTAGGAAGATATGAAATAAAAGAGTCAAAGGACTCACCTGCCAATCGGACTCGTGCTTCAATAATCCAACGAATGCCATTAGGAATACCTTTTATCATCAGAAGTCTCATTCGTTCCAAGCGAGCTTTGTAGACTTTCATCATAGATTTTTATGAGAGAAGGAAATTGCTTGTGAAGATTTACGAGAACATCGTCGATCCTGAAATGTAACTTTACCTACAAAATTAAACACACCAAAAATAAAACACACCAAATCTGAATATATAAATAATTTGCATGGGTTTCCTCCATGCTAGCGCTAAGTTTAATGTCGTCAGCTAGACATGACTGCCCGAACATTAGGCAGGATCTGAAAGTGTGAAACTTTCTTTTTGTCGCTCAAATGATTCTCCCCAGTAGTGCTTGACACGCTGGCTGTTAACTTTGAATGTATCTTTAGTGTTGGGATCAAGTAACTCAACAACTCTATATGGTAAAACCTGAGTAATCACAAATGGACCCGACCACCTTGATTTCAGCTTTCCAGGGAAAATTTTCAACCTTGAATTGTAAAACAACATCTGCTACATTGGTTTCAGTTGTCTGCGTACTATTTTTCGATCATGCCACTTCTTGGTCTTTTCTTTGTATATTCTGGCATTCTCATAAGCCTGTAGGAGAAATTCCTGCAATTCATTGAGTTGGTGGAGCCATTTTTCTCCTGCTTCTTGTGGATCAAGATTTAACTCCTTCAATGCCCAGTACGTTTTGTGTTCAAGCTCTACTGGAAAATGGCATGCTTTCCCAAAAACCATTCGATATGGTGACATACCAATGGGTGTTTTGTAAGCTGTCTGGTAGGCCTATAATGCGTCATCCAATTTTATAGACCAGTCCCTCCTTGTTGATCCAACGGTTCTTTCCAAGATTCTTTTGATCTCCCTGTTAGAAACTTCAACATGTCCATTTGACTATGGATGGTAGGCAGTGGCAACTTTATGAGTAACTCCGTATTTGGATAAGAGTGCATCGAAATATCTGTTGCATAAATGTGTGCCACCATCATTGATAATTGCTCGAGGTGTTCCGAAGCGAGTGAAAATATTCTTTTTAAGGAATTTTATCACCATTTTGAATCATTTGATGGAAGTGATATTGCTTCAACCCATTTGGAGACCTAGTCTACTGCAACTACTATGTACAGGTTTCCGAATGATGGAACAAAAGGTCCCATAAAATCAATCCCCCATACATTAAATATCTCCACTTCCAGAATATTTTGCAGAGGTCCTTCATTTCTCCTTGAAATATTTCCCGTTCTCTGGCACCTGTAAATTGAAGAGCAAATAAGTAAGCATATTTAAACAGAGTGGGCCAGAACAAACCTGATTGTAGTACTTTGGCTGCAGTTTTATTTCTGTCGAAGTGTCCGCCGTATGGTGATGAATGACAATGTTACAAGATACTATTGACCTCCTCCTATGGAACACAACGTCTCAGTAATTGATCAGCACAACATTTGAACAAGTACGGCTCATCCCAGACATAATATTTGACTTCGTTGAAGAATTTCTTCCATTGCTGATATGTCCATTCCAACAGCCATTTTCCCGATACTATGTAATTTACATAGTCAGCATACCAAGGGACATCCTACTGTTTCATGGAAAACAACTGTTTATCGGGAAAAGTTTCTTTGATTTTTAGTTTGTTGCCAGCTGTTTCTCCAGTCTCGAGCCTCGATAAGTGATCTGCCACTTGGTTTTCTGTCTCTTTCCTATCTCGGATCTCCACGTCAAATTCTTGTAGTAGAAGCACCCAACGGATCAATCTGGGTTTGGCATCTTTCTCTGCGATCAAGTATTTGATTGCTGAATGATCTGTGTAGACCACCACTTTGGGACCCAGCAGATAGGTGCAAAATTTATCAAAAGCGAACACAGCTGCGAGAAACTCCTTTATAGTGGTTGTGTAGTTGAGTTGAGCTTCATTCAGAGTTATGCTGGAGTAGTAAATGGTATGGAAAATTTTTTCTTTGCGTTGACCCAAAACTGCACCTACAGAAAAATCACTAGCATCGCACATCACCTCAAATGGAAGGGTCTAGTTCGGTGCTACTATGATGGGGGCAGAAACCAGCTTCTGTTTCAAGATTTCAAAAGCTTCGTGGCATTATTTGGTGAAGTTGAAAGGCACGTTTTTCTCCAGTATATTGCACAGAGGTTTCGCAATCTTGGAGAAGTCTTTGATAAATCTCCTTGAATGTTCGAGAAAACTCCGAATCCCTTTAACTGATGTTGGTGGAGGTAGTTTTTCAATTGTTTTGATATTTTCTTTGTCTACCTCGATTCCCTTTTCTGAGATCCAATGTCCCACCACAATGCCTTTCTGCACCATGAAGTGACATTTCTCCCAGTTGAGTACCATGTTGATATCTTCGTACCTTTGTAACACATTTTCTAGATTTTGCAAGCAGTGGTTGAAAAAGTCTCCAAACACAGAGAAATCATCCATGAAGACCTCCATATTTTGTTCCATCATGTCTGAGAAGATGCTCATCATGCAATGTTGAAATGTGGCAGGAGCATTACATAGTCCAAATGGCATTCTGCGGAAAGCAAAAGTACCATACAGGCATGTAAAAGTAGTTTTTTCCTGATCTTCTGGGGCGATGGCAATCTGATTGTACCTCGAGTATCCATCCAGAAAACAATAGAACTCATGTCCCGCCAATCTGTCTAACATCTGGTCAATGAATGGTAGCGAAAAATGATCTTTCGTTGTTGCTTTTGTTCAGCTTCCTGTAGTCCATGCATACTCTCCATCCAGTCATTGTTCTTGTTGGAATCAGCTCGTTCTTTTTATTTGTGACTACAATAATTCCTCATTTCTTTAGCATACATTGCATAGGAACCACCCACGTACTGTCAGAGATGGGGTAAATGATGCCGGCATCCAACCATTTGATAATTTGTTTCTTCAAGACCTCTTTCATGATTGGATTTAGTCTCAGTTGATGCTCTACTGTGGCTTTGTACTCATCATTCATCAGAATCTTTTGCATGCAAAATGATGGACTAATGCGTCGAATGTCTGCTATAGTCCAGCCAATGGCTTTCTTGTGTTCTCGTAACACTCTCAACAACTTTTCTTCCTGCTTCAATATTAGCGATGAAGAAATAATGATAGGTAAATCAGAAGAGTTTCCTAAGAATGCATAAATGAGATGGCTCAGAAGTAGCTTCAAGTCTAGCTGTGGTGGTTCTTCAATTGAATGCTTGATTCACTCATTTTTTGGTAATTCCAAACTTTCCACATGTGATTTCGATTTGAAGCAAAATGGTCTGTCAAGATAGTTGATACATTCTAGAATTTCATCATCTAGCTAGCTGTCAGTCATGTTGGTGATGCAAGCTTCAAGTTTATTCGTGGAAAGTTGCATTGCATTAGTATCCTGGATGATACCATCTACAACATCAATTCTGAAACATTCCTCTTCATTTTCATCACTCGGGAATATCATGGCTTTGAAAACATTGAATGTAACTTTTTGGTCCTGCACTTTCATGGTTAGTTCTATTTTTTATACATTAATAACAGTTCGACATGTAGCCAAAAACGGTCTCCCAAGGATGATGGGTTCATATTTGTCTTCTTCCATGTCAAGGATAATGAAATCTGCTGGGAGAATGAGTTTGTCGACTTTGACCAGCACATCTTCAACTACACCTCTCAGAAATGCGAGCGTTTTATCAGCAAGTTGCACAAAGACTGAGGTGGGCATTGCTTCTCCAATCTGTAGTTTCCTGTAGATCGAAAAAGGTATCAAATTAACACTAGCACCTAAATCACACAAAGCTTTACCGATGTAATATTCTCCTATGGTGCATGGGACTGTGAAACTGCCAGGATCTTTCAACTTTGGGAGAAGTTTCCTCTGAATGATGGTGCTGCATTCTTCTGTCAATGCTACTGTCTCGTAATCTCCCAATCTCCGCTTTTGTGACAGAATATATTTCATGAATTTGACATAGCTGGGCATTTTTTCCAATGCTTCTGCAAATGGAATATTGATATGCAGCTTTTTGAAGACCTCCAAGAATCGAGCAAATTTCTCGTCCAGTTTGTTTTTCTGGAGACGTTGTGGAAAAGGTGGAGGTGGAGTGAATCTTTCTCGATCTTTTTCCTTTGTTTCTTTTTCCTTCATCTGTGGCTCTGTTTGCTGCTTTCTTTTGGAACTTCCTCAGTGGATACCTTGACTCCAACATCTTTGTTGATTTCAGTACCGCTTTTCAAAGTAATGGCTTGACGTTGCTTATTCCCTTTGTTCCTTGGATTTGGTGCTGTGTTGCTAGGAATGTTACTTGGCGGTCTATAACTCTGAGCATTGGCCAGTTGTCCAATTTGATTTTCTAGTGCCTTTATAGAAGCTGATTTGCTTTGAAACATGGCATCATATTTTTTTTTAACTGAGCTAGCACTTCCGTTATTCCTAGTTCTTTTTCATGCTCCTGGCCTTTGTTCTACTGTTGGAATCCGGGTGGTGGATTGTTCATTTACCCTGAATTATTGCTCCATGCAAAATTGGGGTGATTCCTCCAATCTGGGTTGTAGGTGTTGGAATATGGATTGTTTCCTCTCTGTTGAAATTATTGACATAATTCACCGTCTCATCAGGTTGGTTGAATGATTCTAACTCTGGTGCTCCTCCATATAGTGAACTTGTGGATCCAATATTGCCTTGCATGCTAAGAGTTTCTATGAATTTGCATATTTGATCCACCATGGCATTCACTGCTGTGTTGGCTCCAACTTCATAAATTCATGCGATTCGTTGGACCATGCTCCTTTTTGTTGGCCACAAAGAATTGTTGTTGGCCATTTCTTCAATTAGGTCTTAGGCCTGGTCTTCTCCTTTTTCCATTAAAGCTCCTCCAGCAGCAGTATCAATTGTGGTTCTTATTAATCTAAAAAGTCCATTGTAGAAGTTTGGACTTGTAGCCACTTTGCTATCTCATGGTGAGGACATTTCCGGAGTAACTCTTTGTATCTTTCCCAACCTTCGTATAGAGATTCCGAGTCATGTTGCATAAAGGATGTGATGTCATTCCTCAGCTTTGCAGTTATGGCTGGTGGAAAGTACTTTGCAAGGAATTTGGTGGCTAGAGTGTTCCAAGTTGTGATGAAACCTGCTGGTAGTGAATGTAGCCAAGCCTTAGTTCTATCTTTCAAGGAATATGGGAACACACGCAGTCTCATTGCTTTTTCAGCTGCTCGGTTGTAATTGAAAGTGCCGCAAACTTCCAGGAAGTTGCTGATGTGGACATTAGGATCTTCAGTTGCATTCCCCCCAAACTGAACTGACTGTTGTATCATCTGAATGCATGTTTTGATGTCACACGCATTTGCTGCTAAGAGAGGAAGTATAATACAGGAAATGAAGCCGTCAACCACAAGAATAGTTCTGTCTCGAATGGGAATTGGTGGTGCAACTTCCAAAGGTTCATGTTCCATGTTGATGATTGCTTCTTGGCCTTCTCGTCTTTCCCTTCTCAACTGTTTGATAGTTCTTTCAATTTCTGTGTCAAGCGGATGGATTTCAAAGCTTCTGGTTCGTCTCATGTAGTGTTTGCGAACTTGAAACACAAGAAAACAGAAATAATAAATAAAAATAAATTAGACACAAGTAAAGGTATCTAACCCCAAAATTAATAGTAAAAGATAATTAAGTCCCCGGTAACGGGGCCAAAAACTTGATCGGCGTGATCATACACATATAACACAAGCGCACGTATCGATCAAGTAGTATAAAATGTATCAATCCGACGAGGACTTAATACCTAAGTGTAGGACACAGAAATCGGTGACGCTGTTCTAGGCTCGTGGCTTAGTTGGGAGTATGGAATAGCCCGCGGGGGAACTAAACCAGAGAAATAACATGGAGTCGCCACCCAGTGTGAACTGGGAAAATGTGATTTAAGGCCGTACTCACCCCTCACAAGGGAAGACCTCAAACCGTTGGGTTCAGAATGGTCTCTTACTTATGCCACTTGTAATGATGTGATTTGTGCAATATCTTAACCGAATCTATGCAACATGCTCAGGAACAACCTATATCTAGTTCATGCTCATAAAGAAAAATCCTATGTCTAAGTTTGCATGCTTGAAAAGTAAGTTATCACCACGGCAAACACACAATAACACACGGCAATCCCATGAACATGCTTCAATTATATAATGCGAAAAACAAATAACAACATAAACATAATGCAAATTCCAAATGCAAAATAAATAACTAATCATGCTTTGAAAATAAATAATAAACTAGGCTAACTCATGCTTAAATAACAAATAAATAATCTACGAATTATAACTTGCTCAAATACAAGTTTGAATGAGACGAAATACGTGTCTCTTAAGTGGTACGTGGCGTTGTATCCCGAGTACAAACCGCACTACCGTCCATTCGGATTCGGCTACGGAATTTACGTCCGGGTTTCCATCCTATATACCACAAAAGGGAACACATATTCCCCTCATCCAACAATCACATCATGCCTCAAACGACTCTCATGCGATAATATTTTTAAAATAAACAAAATAAACGAAAGATAATAAATAAAAAGGTGCCCTCAGGTCTAACCTTTCTTGTCGTCTCACGAAAGGGCGTTACACGGCCGTTGGAAGGGTGGATGATCTGCAACTCTTCTGGTTCACTAACTCAACGTATTTCCTCGCTATTTCGGTGTTCGGGCTGCTTTTTTCACTCCGTTTCGCTGCTGTTTCTGGTCACAATATTAGGCTTACTGGTTTGCGGTAGATAGGGGACTGTTTTGCGATTTTGGAGGGGTTAGGGGGCTGCGGTTTTCTGGTGTTATTTGGGTGCAGTTTTTGTCATTGTTTTGGGAAGTTTTTTGGAGTGTTTCGGGAGTGTTTTCAAGGCAGTTTTAAGGGTCAGATTTGCGACAATTATCTGGGTAGTTTGGGGGTAATTTCAGTGATCTTATGGACTGATTAGGGGATGGTTTTTCTCGATAATTAAAGGGGCTGTGTGATGGATTTGAGAAACTTACGTGAAGGCTAAAGGTAGGTGGCGTAGGTTTATTGCTTGCGTGAGGGTGAGTGGGCTTGCTATGGGTTGGCGTGAGTGTATGGAGGGCAGGTGGTGTGCGAGCTGAGCGTGAAAGAAGGTTTATTGTGGGCTGACGAGTGGGCTTGCTATGGGTGATGGCGTGGACGTGTGGAGGGTAGGTTGCAGATTGCTTTGGCGTGGCCTGTAATTTGTGAGCGTGGGGAATCTGTTTTTTGTTGAGACGTTAATGGGATGCTCGTGGTGCGTTGATTGTGTTGAAGGGCTGTGAGGGTTAGTGGGCCATGTGGCGTTAGGCGTGAGCAAGTTACGTGAATTTAGGCTGAGGACGTGTTGAACGTGAATGGTTTTGAGTGAGGCGGGCCGAGAGGCTGAAGAGAGTTGATGAGAGAGGGGGTTAGCCGAATGAGTGAAGATGTGTTTTTTTTTGTGAGAATCAGCCAGCTAGGGTTGAATGTGTGGGTTAAGGGTTTTTTTATAGGCCAATGGAGGGGGTTTACCTTGTTGGAGAAGGAATAGAATTTGTGTATTAATTGAGAGATATTTTTAATTATTATGTGATAGGGAAAATCTTTAATTAGAGGAATTGATTTGATTTGTTCTTTTTAATTAAGGATATGATTTATTTAAATTGGTAGGTTATTTAATTAAATTAGGAATGTGATTTATGGAATTTAATTTGAATTTTTTAATTTGGGAAAAGAATTTAATTTGTGACATGTGTTTTAATTTAATTTAATTGGATTTATTTAGTTTAGGAATGTGATTTAATTTAATTTAGTTTAAGTTTAATTTAATTGGTTTTAATTTAATTTGTGACATGCATTTTAAATGTTTTAATTATTTTGGATTGGGCTTGGTGTGTTTAAAAACAGAGGTCCAACAAGCGAACCCGAAGCGAAACAAGCGAGTTAAATCTGACAAAATGCTAATTTCCAACTTTACCCTTCCAACGTCAGTTTCCCGCGGCTTTCACAACTAAAGAGGTAGTGTCTCCATATGAGACTCATCATCGGGCTTATATGCAAAAATGCAGTGCCTACACTAAGCTATTAATTTATGAAGCTAAATATTTACAAATATATAATGGATTGGTTGTTTGATTAGATGATGACTTTAAACTAAAACAAGTAAATAAAATAGTGTGAAAGTGAATTAAAGGTAAAATAAATATTATTAAACTATCTAGGGTTGTGAATCCTTCCAATATCTTTTAAAGATGAAGTGATTATCTCATGTTTGTGCAATATATTGGTTTACTAACTTGGAAAACGAAATTATGCAAAAGTCTCTGTCGATGGTCAGATGCAAGTACCCAGTGTAACACAATTAATCATATGTCTATGTTAACCAAGTTACCTGAATTCATTAAGATTAAGTTCCAATTGTGGCTACCCCCGCCCGACAGGTATATGTCTATCCTGGAAGGAAATCTATTAAGGGTTATTTATCCTTAAGGAAGATCATGGGCTATTAGGTCTAAGACTGAAACCTAAAATTCCTTCGTCAAGTTTATTTTAAGTTTACCACATCAATCTTATTAATAGCCAGTTAACAAGAAGCATTAAGCTTAAGACTTAATAAATAAACCTTTATATTACCCAAGACATGAAATAACCCCTTATAAACTAGTGATATTGGAATTCATCACACCCTTAGATAATATATTTAGTTACAAAACATACTTAGGATTACTAAACACTTAAATAAACAAAACATCATAAAAAATAACTTGAAGGTAAATAAAAGTAAAATTACAATAATGAAAGAAAATACTGAGGTTAGAGGATCCACTTTTAATATTTCAAAATTAGAAATCTCCCTTATTGTCAATGTTTACCGATTAATTAATTATATTTAACCAGACCATAAAGGTAGAAATTCCATTTGTCTCAATTAAATCCAACCGACCATATAGACGGTAACAAGGTTATTACCTAAACCGACCATATAGGCAGAAACTACGTCCGAAATGTAAAACCGACCATGTAGGCGGTAAATAAGGTTTTCACCTAAACCGGCCATATAGACGGTAACTAATTAATCAAAATTTTAATTAAAACAAGATAGATTACTCTAATTTATTATATTAAAAGTCTCACTTTTTCACCCCAGCAGAATGAGATTACATGCTCATGCTGTAAATGAAAACACACAAAATTTTATTAATTAAATAAAAATAAAATACAAAAAAACTTAAATAAATATACAAGATAATTTCCTTTAGGTTTTCATGGAGAAATTCCTCTAAAGAAAGCATGAAAAATTTACAAAGTTTAGCTTGGTATTTATAGGCAAATCTAAAGGCTTCCACCAATTTCTCCACCAATTGCTCCACCACACATGGCACCAAATATAGCATCAAACATGGCACTAAATCCTCCACCAAACATGTGGAAGTTTGACAAATTTCATTTTTTATTTTATTATTTTGTTTATTTTGAAAATGACTTTGATAATTACACATAACACACTTACGGATGTTTTATCAATTTCGGCAATGGAAACTTTAGAATTCAAAATTATTATGAACTTCAAAGTTGTAGCTCTTTGAGTCTTATTTAATCTGAAACCTGAATCACCTCAACCCAATATCAGAGTAAAAAGTTGTGGCCAAAATATGACAATTGCGCAAAGTTAGAATTTCTGAATTTGTACTTCGTTAGAACGCCATTTCAAGTTTCCAATCTCCAAAATCAAAATTTCAAGTCCAGTTTTTTCCCTTATTTGTTCCACATTTCATTCTAATTGATTCCATTAAGTCTTGATTTTATTTTAACAGTAAAATAAACTAAAACACATCAAAACATTCATAAAACCCAAGAAACTATACAAAATATTAGGTCAAAAGAGTGGGAAATAGTGATATATTTACCACTCATCAACATGTATTTTTCATTTAACCTTTAAACGACTTATAAATAATCAGTATTATTCATAAAAGTTTCCCTAGTGCTCTACGAGTATATTTCACTAGTGATACTCTCTAGATTCAGGTAGGGGTGGGCGCGGTTCGGTTTGGTTCGGTTTTTGCTAAAAACCGAACCAAATTATATTTTACGGTTCGGATTTTTTACCTCTCAAACCAAACCATTAAATAACGGTTTGGTTCGGATTGAAATTTTTTTAAACCAGTGGTTTACGGATTGGTTCGGTTCGGTTTACGGATTATTATATTTAAAACAAATTTTCATCCACTTAGGTGAAGACAAAAAAAAAACTAGTCTATCCAACAAATAGTATGAAGTGCTAGGGTGTAAGCTGTGACTCCAGGGAACACATGCACTCCATAAATGATTGAAAAATGAGACACAATTAATTCTTGTATTTTTTAA